>WNWK01003349.1:65000-115000 GCA_009830355.1 Cherax destructor | reverse complement strand
AATGGCTTGCAGCTAGGGGCAGAGGTCAATTCTCTGTGAGTGGTGTTACTCTCCCAACATATTTATCGGCATAAATGGTTGGGATATTTCCCCTTTCTTCCAAATTTAATTTGTGATTTCTGATTTCTGAAATTGATGAAACTGGCCACGACAGTAAGGAGTTGACAACAGTGGAAATTTGATTGTTAGTGTAATTGAGAGATTTCAGTAGATTATGAAGCAGTATTTCGGCATGTAATTCAGTTTCGTACCCAAGGGTTTACAGCAGATAGTAAAGCGTGTAATAAATAGTTTAGAAGACCGACAACAGCAAGTGTCTATGTGTTGAGGCCTTTCGTGTTGTAATCAACAATTATCAAGAGCTTGCAAGAGTAGTTCCCCTGAACTAATCTGCCTGGACTTCCTACTCATTTCCGCAACATTGCAAGGTTCTGATATGCTGATTGCAATACGAATGGCCTAGAGCTATCATTCAACTCTCCCTGTGGTTGTTTTGCGTCTTGTATCGCTGGTTCGCGGTTATTGCATAATGTGTCAGTATGTGTGAATAGGACCTCTTCTCGAAATAAAAACATAAAGGAGCACTGCAGAAGGCCTACTGGCCTATACTAGGCAGGTCCAAATGGGGAATAAGAATCACCCTCACCCCTTGTAGACTGACAAGGCGGCGTCTGACACATGATAGACAGGGCTGCCCCTGAGCCCACCTATTACAGTGACTTAAGACTGGTCCACATGTTAGTTTTACCTGCAGTGTGACATGAGTTGAGGGACATGAGGGGGAGACAGCGGAAATTAAGGAATTTCAACGATTTTCCGAGACTTAACATGAAAATGAGTTGACAGGTAGAGGTTAGTTTTGACTGTGTTGGGGCACAGCTCATGGTCTACTAAAAGCTTAGGTAGCATTCAGAATAGATTGGACAAATAGTTATGATTTGATGAGGCCAGTAGGCCTATTGCAATGTTCCTCAATTCTCACATTTTTATTCTGTAAGATATATATATAATGCGAATATAAGATAGCTATATTTCTATGTCATATTCCATCAGCCTGAGCTGGCAGACTTCGGTAGTGTCAGCCTGAGCTGGTAGACGTCGGTAGTGTCAGCTTGAGCTGGGAGACTTCAGTAGTGTCAGCCTGAGCTGGGAAACTCTAGTACTGTCAGCCTGAGCTGGTAGACTTCAGTAGTGTCAGCCTGAGCTGGTAGACTTCGGAAGTGTCAGCCTGAGCTGGTAGACTTCAGTAGTGTCAGCCTGATCTGGTAGACCTCGGTAGTGTCAGCCTGAGCTGGTAGACTTCGGGAGTGTCAGCCTGAGCTGGCAGACTTTAGTAGTGTCAGCATGAGCTGGTAGACTTCGGAAGTGTCAGCCTGAGCTGGTAGACTTCGGGAGTGTCAGCCTGAGCTGGTAGACTTCGGTAGTGTCAGCCTGAGCTGGTAGACTTTAGTAGTGTCAGCCTGAGCTGGTAGACTTTAGTAGTGTCAGCCTGAGCTGGTAGACTTCAGTAGTATCAGCCTGAGCTGGTAGACTTCGGAAGTGTCAGCCTGAGCTGGTAGACTTCGGGAGTGTCAGCATGAGCTGGTAGACTTCGGGAGTGTCAGCCTTAGCTGGCAGACTTTAGTAGTGTCAGCCTGAGCTGGTAGACTTCGGAAGTGTCAGCCTGAGCTGGTAGACTTCGGGAGTGTCAGCCTGAGCTGGCAGACGTTAGTAGTGTCAGCCTGAGCTGGTAGACTTCGGAAGTGTCAGCCTGAGCTGGTAGACTTCGGGAGTGTCAGCATGAGCTGGTAGACTTCGGGAGTGTCAGCATGAGCTGGCAGACATTAGTAGTGTCAGCATGAGATGGGAGACTTCAGTAATGTCAGCCTGAGCTGGTAGACTTTGGTAGTGTCAGCCTGAGCTGGTAGACTTCGGTAGTGTCAGATTGAGCTGCTAGACCTCGGTAGTGTCAGCCTGAGCTGGGAGACTTCAGTAGTGTCAGCCTGAGCTGCTAGACTTCGGTAGTGTCAGCCTGAGCTGGTAGACTTCACTAGTGTCAGCCTGAGCTGGTAGACTTCAGTAGTGTCAGCCTGAGCTGGTAGACTTCAGTAATGTCAGCCGACCTGGTAGACTTCAGTAGTGTCAGCCTGAGCTGGCAGACTTTAGTAGTGTCAGCCTGAGCGGGGAGACTTTATTAGTGTCAGCCTGAGCTGGTAGACTTCAGTAGTGTCAGCCTGAGCTGGTAGACTTCAGTAGTATCAGCCTGAGCTGGTAGACGTCAGTAGTATCAGCCTGAGCTGGTAGACTTCAGTAGTGTCAGCCTGAGCTGGCAGACTTTAGTAGTGTCAGCCTGAGCGGGGACACTTCAGTAGTGTCAGCCTGAGCTGGTAGACTTCAGTAGTGTCATCCTGAGCTGGTAGACTTCAGTAGTGTCAGCCTGAGCTGGTAGACTTCAGTAGTGTCAGCCTGAGCTGGTAGACTTCAGTAGTGTCAGCCTGAGCTGTTAGACTTCAGTAGTGTCAGCCTGAGCTGGTAGACTTCAGTAGTGTCAGCCTGAGCTGGTAGACTTCAGTAGTGTCAGCCTGAGCTGTTAGACTTCAGTAGTATCAGCCTGAGCTGGTAGACTTCAGTAGAACAATGTTAATATCGTCAAGTATTCCATAAAGGTTCATCAAAGGTTTCCTTGCAGCAGAACTGTAGTTACCAGCTATCTCTCCCAAGATAGCCTATCCCACTCACAAGATCACATGAAATAGGGGGGTCCAAGATAGCCTATCCCACTCACAAGATCACATGAAATAGGGGTCCAAGATAGCCTCTCCCACACACAAGATCACATGAAATAGGGGGGTCCAAGATAGCCTATCCCACTCACAAGATCACATGAAATAGGGGGTCCAAGATAGCCTATCCCACACACAAGATCACATGAAATAGGGGGTTCAAGTTAGCCTATCCCACTCACAAGATCACATAAAATAGGGTGGTTCAAGATAGTCTATCCCACACACAAGATTACATGAAATAGGGGGTCCAAGATAGCCTATCCCACTCACAAGATCACATGAAATAGGGGGTCCAAGATAGCCTATCCCACTAACAAGATCACATAAAATAGGGTGGTTCAAGATAGTCTATCCCACACACAAGATTACATGAAATAGGGGGTCCAAGATAGCCTATCCCACTCACAAGATCACATGAAATAGGGGTCCAAGATAGCCTATCCCACTCACAAGATCACATGGAAGGACTCTGGTTCCATTAAACTGTTGCTACTCTTCCCTTTCCTCTAATCAAACCTAATTATTTCCGATTTCCCAGGTACTGTATAATTCCTGCGGGAATTAAGGTCCGTCTTTTTCCTTGATGCTGGAGAAGGGCTCTTGATCCATGGTACTGGATCTCATTACCTACCCTTGCCCAAGAGCTATGTGAACCATGCGGGTTTAGCTATTCCTCATGATTGTAAGGATATATTTATAGTTCTTATAACTATTATTTATTATTAGTTATTATTTATTATAAGTTATTAATTGTTATTTATTTATTATAATTATTATTATTATTATTACAATTATTTTTATTATAATATTATTATTGTTACAATTATTTTAATATTATTGTTACAATTATTATTATTATTATTATTATTATTATTATTATTATTATTATTATTATTATTATTATTATTATTATTATTATTATTATTATTATGATCAGGTTGTGTTGAAGGTAGAAGCTGGTGGGCTAAGTTGCCAGTAGCAAATTAATCTCCTTTGTCCTCCCTGTTCAAGTTTCTCATTTGACCAGTTCACAACAGGTCGATACCCATTGTGTTAGGATACTTTGATAGAGGAGTGGTGTATTGAGGAGCCTTGATGAGTGGTGTATTGAGGAGCCCTGATGAGTGGTGTATTGAGGAGCCTTGAGGAGAGCTGAGCGGTTAACACAACTTTTGGGGCACGAGTAAAGAACTGTCAGGGTTCTGCTTCCAAATGAACAGCGATTTTCGTTTCATATGGTATTTTTTTATAAGTGAAAAATTGGGAATTGTCTGGTGATGCATTAATGAGTAGGATTTATATTGAACAAATTTATAAGTTGGTAGTATGACTGGCGAAATCGTAATTACGGTATCGCAGTAATATATATCCAATGGTTATAATCATAATATATTTATTAAAGGGGTGGACCGGTAAGCCAGCAGAGGGATCTTGTAATTTCACTGTTTTTTTTTCACTGTGGATAAATTACTGTGTACTCTGAGGCCGAGTTTACAAGTTCGAATCCTCCTGCGAACTGAGAGATAATGTTTGTAAATAATTTCGTAAAATATATATATACTCTATATTTATATATATATATATATATATATATATATATATATATATATATTATTGTAACCACGGACGAGTGGTATTTAATCAATAACAACACTGCGACTTGCCGAGGATTCGAACCCATGTCGTTTTGGCCCGCCTCATGATGAGCGAAAACCACATGACGCTCTATATATATATATATATAAAATATATATATATATATATATATATATATATATATATATATATATATATATATATATATATATATATATATATATATACATATATATATATATATATATATATATATATATATATATATATATATATATATATATATATATATATATTCTAGACGTCTAAGCACGTCTAGTATTCATATAGCAGTGTTCCCATCACGATGTTGATGTATTGTTTATAGTATCGTAATTGTATCGTAATTACTGGCATAATAGGCACTAAAACTGTGTACAAAGTTGGTAGAAAATATATATGAACTTAGGAGTTAGCGAGAGTATTGAGCGCCTTTGGCCAACTGTGGGTAATTAGGGCATTTAGTTATAGCATGCCAAAGTTTGGGGGCTCTATTTTTAGAGCCTATTAGCAATAATTACCCCGATATAGTCTATTCATTAGCGTTTTTTTCAGGACATTAGATGGTCCTGTTGTTGACTCTGACGCGAGGCAGCTGATGTGCCTTGTATGAGCCAGTATGGGTGTTCCTCCTTTCTTATGTGCTTATGTAAACCCATTTCATTTTAAGATAATATTTTGTTGGGATTTTTAACCCGGAGGGTTAGCCACCCGGGGTAGGGAGGGTTAACCACCCAGGATAACCCGTGGTAGGGAGGGTAAATCACCAGGATAACCCAAGAAAGTCAGTGCCTCATCGAATACTGTGTTATTTCTATTGTAGTCCCTCAATCTTGTTCCCAGGATGCCACCCACACCAGTCCACTAACACCCAGGTACCTACTTACGGTTAGGTGAACAGGAACAGCAGGTGTAAGGTGACTAGCACCCAGGTACCTACTTACACCCAGGTACCTACTTAGTGCTAGGTGATTAGGGACAGCAGGTGTAACGTGATTAGCACCCACGTACCTACTTACACCCAGATACTTACTGCTAGGTGATCATGGACAGCAGGTATTTTCACCCGGCCGGGGATCGAACCACGGACACTCAATGTGTGAGGCGAGAACGTTACCAACTAGGCCACTCGTCTTCGCTTTTATTTAACGAATAAGACGCATGTGTTTCGTTATCGTTATATCCGTGAGGTTTCGCCTACGCAGTAAGCGAGGAAGCCTAGAGTGTAGGCGAAACGTTTCGGAAATAGGGTTACTCAGTCCTGCACTTTAGTTACTATTCAGTGTTCTCTGTATCCATGGATGTTGACAGTGCTTTCTAATTGTACCCATAACGCCTCTTCTCCAGTGAATACGTTCCTTACTCTCACACACACACACACACACACACACACACACACACAAAGGGATGTTAGGAAGCATTTCTTCAGCCACAGAGTAGTCAGGAAGTGGAATAGTCTAGAGAAAGATATAGTGGAGGCAGGAACCATACATAGTTTTAAGACGAGGTATGATAGAGCTCATGGAGCAGTTGTTGTTGTAGGTTCGCCGGTATGTCCGGCCCGGGTCTTCTCCAAATGGTGACCCGGCCACATGGAGCAGGGAGAGCAGAGACCCAGTAGCGGACAGCGAAGAGGCGGGGCCAGGAGCTGAGTCTCGACCCCTGCAACCACAATTAGGTGAGTACAATTAGGTGAGTACACACACACACACACACACACCACACCACACACACACACACACACACACACACACACACACACACACACACACACACACACACACACACACACACACACACACACAATATATATATATATATATATATATATATATATATATATATATATATATATATATATATATATATATATATATATATATATATATATATATATGGATTTAGAAAAGGCATATGATAGAGTGGATAGGGGAGCAATGTGGCAAATGTTGCAAGTGTATGGAATAGGTAGTAAGTTACTGAAGGCTGTAAAGAGTTTTTATGAGGATAGTGAGGCTCAGGTTAGGGTGTGTAAGAGAGAGGGAGATTACTTCCCGGTAAAAGTAGGTCTTAGACAGGGATTTGTAATGTCACCATGGTTGTTTAATATATTTATAGATGGGGTTGTAAAAGAAGTAAATGCTAGGGTGTTGGGAACAGGGGTGGGATTAAATTATGGAGAATTAAATGCAAAATGGGAGTTGACACAGTTACTTTTTGCTGATGATACTGTGCTTATGGGAGATTCTAAAGAAAATATGCAAAGGTTAGTGGACGAGTTTGGGAGAGTGTGTAAAGGTAGAAAGTTGAAAGTGAACTTAGATAAGAGTAAGGTGATGAGGGTATCAAACGATTTAAATAAGAAAAAATGGATATCACACTGGATAGAGGGATTATGGAAGAAGTAAATGTTTTCAGATATTTGGGAGTTGATGTGTCAGTGGATGGGTTTATGAAGGATGAGGTTAACCATAGAATTGATGAAGGAAAAAAGGTGAGTGGTGCGTTGAGGTATCTGTGGAGACAAAAAACGTTGTCCATGGAGGCAAAGAAGGGAATGTACGAAAGTATAATGGTACCAACACTCTTATATGGGTGTGAAGCATGGGTTGCAATTGCTGCAGCGAGGAGAAGGCTGGAGGCAGTGGAGATGTCCTGTCTAAGGGCAATGTGTGGTGTAAATATTATGCAGAAAACTCGGAGTGTGGAAATTAGGAGGAGGTGTGGAGTTACTAAAAGTATTTGTCAGAGGGCTGAAGAGGGGTTGTTGAGGTGGTTTGATCATTTAGAGATAATGGATCAAAGTAGAATGACTTGGAGAGCATATAAATCTGTAGGGGAAGGAAGGCGGAGTAGGGGTCGTCCTCGAAAAGGTTGGAGGGAGGGGGTAAAGAAGGTTTTGTGGGCGAGGGGCTTGGACTTCCAGCAAGCATGTGTGAGCGTGTTAGAAAGGCGTGAATGGAGACGAATGTTTTGGGACCTGACGAGCTGTTGGAGTGTGAGCAGGGTAACATTTTGTGAAGGGATTCAGGGAAACCAGTTAATTGATTTAGTTGGACTTGAGTCCTGGAAATGGGAAGTACAATGCCTGCACTTTAAAGGAGGGGTCTGGGATAGTGACAGTTGGGAGGGACAATTCTCAGCTGTCGTATCTGAGCGCCTCTGCAAAGACAGTGATTATGTATGAGTGTGGTGAAAGTGTTGAATGATGATGAAAGTATTTTCTCTTCTAGAGGGAGTAATCTAAGTACTTTGAGACGTTCCCAGTGGATAAGATGCTATACTGACTCAGTAAAAATAATATACGATCTTTGCATATTTTCCAGCTCTGATACCTTTCCTGCCTTGAAAAATTCTCTGAGCACCAAACAGCATTTAAGTCATGATTGCACTGTTGATCTGCATGGCATTATTGCTGCAGAGATGCATGTCATCATTGCCACTGAGCTGCCTGCTGTCAATGCCACAGACGTGAATGGTATCAATGTCTCCTGCATGACATCAATGTCAAATGCATAAAAATTCCACATATCTGACTTTAGTTCCTTATGAGTGACATCAATACCACATGCATCAGTGACAAGCATCATGCATGACGCCAATGCAACATGCATCATGAATGACATCAATGCCAGCAATACATAACCCCATCACATAGATCCCTTGTGATATTCTCACCTCTGAACGTGATCTACGTCCCAATTAAGGCATTCGACTCCCTATGTCTCACTCCACTAAGATTAATTACCCCCATTAGGTCTATAATTAATGCAATATACCTTTCCCTCTATCCAGTGCTAATTGCCAGTTTCCCTATTCATGCTTCAAACTAGCCTGAATCCCCTTGCCAGCACCACTGCTTCGGATCTGATCCTCTAAATGCTGAGGATAGGGGATCTATTGCTCTGGGATGCTGGGGAAAGAGGATTGTATCGTCTGTGAGACGAGCCTGCTTGTTGATGCTGGTTTCTCTCTCTCTCTCTCTCTCTCTCTCTCTCTCTCTCTCTCTCTCTCTCTCTCTCTCTCTCTCTCTCTCTCTCTCTCTCTCTCTCTCTCTCTCTTGCTCTTTGTCTATTCTGCTTACGGTTTTCTCTATGCCTGTTCCTTTATCACCCCTCCCATCTTATATTTCAATATATTTCTCTCTTTCTCTCTCTTTCTCTCTCCTTATCTCTATCCCAGTATATCTCACCTCTACTACTGTGTGTCTCCTCATCTCTCCCACTTTTTCTTATTCCCCATCTTTCTCATTTATCTCTTTCCATCTTCCTCACTTCTTACCATCTTTCTCGTCTCCCCTTCTTTCTTTTCCATCTTTCTCTCCTATCTCACCTTTCTCATATCTTATATTTTTCTCCCATATCTTCTCATCTTTCCCATTAATTTCTTCCCCACCCATTCTGACTTCTTTCCATCTTTCTCTCTCACCTATTTCCATTTTCCCACATGTCTTTCCATCTCCCATCTCTTATCTCTACATCTCCCATCTCTCATCTTTGCATCTCCCATTTCTTATCTCTACATCTCTCATCTCTCGCATTTTTGTATCTCTCATCTCTCATCTTTGCATCTCTCTCATCTTCAGCCTCCCACAAACACATTTAATTAGTGAATTTCCTCTCTTAATTGATTCCAAAGTAGCGACTTTCACCCTTTCCTTATTATGGGGTTAATTATTAGATTTATTAACCGACTGACGAAGTCTAGTTATAAGACTTTGTGTCCAAGGAAAGTCTGGCCTTGAGAGTTGTGTCTGGAGGTTAACTGGAGCAGGAGGATCGAGCCTGCACCACGGAAAAGCATCGGTCAGAGGACCAAAATGTCCAGTGGCTGGTCATATGACCAGCACCAGCGACGGTAAACACTTGAATCATGAGGAATGTTATCTGACCTGACCTGTGACCTGACCTGACCTGACCTGACCTGACCTATCTTATCCTGACTCTATGTACTACACTACATAAGATATATGAAATATACACATGTACGTCGTTATTACAGATTATTATTATTATTATTATTATTATTATTATTATTATTATTATTATTATTATTATTATTATTATTATTATTATTAATTATCATTATTATTTATAATTTTCGTTATTACTCTTAGATGTTATTACTATTATTATTATTACTAATTATTATTACCATTATTATTATCAATTATCAGTTATTTTCTTTATCGTTAGATATTAATTCTACTGTTTATTATCATCAATTTTCTTTATTACTATTAGACATATTAATATAATCAGTTATATTAATTATTATTAATCATTTATCATTACTTATTACTTTTAGATATTATCCAATAGTAATAAGGAAAATTAAAATTCATTAATAATAATTATAACAATATGCAATAATAATTTTAACAGAACTAAAACTATTGATTAAAGAACTGCTTTGTTCACTTTCTTTCGTTACAAAAATAGTCGTCCAAATCTGTCATGAACAATTCTGCAAATTAATAATATTAATAATAATAATAATAATAATAATAATAATAATAATAATAATAATAATAATAATAATAATAATAATAATAATAATAATAATAATAATAATATCTTTATTTCTACAAGTACATGTACAAGGTATACAGACCATAGCTGACATCAATGAACATAAAGCCCCATGTTATGCAGAGCATTTCCCACAAATTAGGTCAGTTTTCCCTCCATCAGAGAGTGAGAAGATATATACATAAAGATGATTTTCAACGCCCAAGATCTTGAGTGACCTTCAGATGATCCAGATGATTGGTAACTCCAGAACCTTTCTATGTCTACTGATATCACTTTAACCCAAGTTCTGGTGATTCCTGTTTTTACTCACACTATTACATCCATTTAAGTAACAGTGTCAATAATACAAATGTTGGACACCACCTTTGCAAAGCACGCCGGCCAGCATTTCTTGATAGCAGTTTGTACAACCATCACTCGCCTTGCTATCGTCCTTTAATTCAAGTCCAGCAATTTAAAAAAAAAAAAAAAAAAAAAAAAAAAATTGACTTAGTATCCCTTTGCCGATACAAGTCATGCAACTATAACTTGTTATATCTGTGTGACACTGTTGGGCAAATGTTATACCCTTTTTGATATATTCCCTTTGATATACCACTAAACACATATATTATGCACCAAAGTGGTTGGGCCACTTACCTTTTTATCCTTCCTCCACACACACTCCCCATTTTTTCCCCAATTTCCATCCTTACCTATCCTTCTTCCTTCCCCATCTTACCAAAGCTCTGGTCAAAATGATGATGAGGTCAGTTTTGTCCCAGGACAAGTGTGACCATGGTGTAATAGCACACAAAATGCGTGATAAAGGAATAGCAGGAAAAGTTGGTAGATGGATCTATAATTTCCTAACAAGTAGAACACAAAGAGTAGTAGTCAACAGAGTAAAGTCTGAGGCAGCTACTGTGAAAAGCTCTGTTCCACAAGGCACAGTATTTGCTCCCATCCTGTTCCTCATCCTCATATCGGACATAGACAGGGATATAAGCCACAGTGCTGTGTCTTCCTTTGCAGATGACACCCGAATCTGTATGACAGTGTCCACCGTTGAAGACACTGCAAGACTCCAAGCAGACATAAACCAAATCTGTAAATGGGCTGCAGAAAACAATATGAAGTTCAACGATGAGAAATTTCAATTACTCAGATACGGAAAACTTGAGGAAATTAAAATCTCATCGGAGTACAAAACTAATTCCAACCACACAATAGAACGAAAAACTAATGTCAAAGACCTGGGAGTGATCATGTCAGAGGATCTCACCTTCAAGGACCAAAACACCGTAGCAACCACATCTGCTAGAAAAATGACAGGATGGATAATGAGAACCTTCAAAACCATGGATGCCAAGCCCATGTTGACACTTTACAGATCGCTTGTTCTATCTAGGCTGGAATATTGCTGCACACTAACTGCACCTTTCAAAACGGGTGAAATTGCTGACCTTGAAAATGTGCAGAGAACCTTCACGGCACGCATAACTCCGATAAACCACCTCAATTACTGGGAACGCTTGAAGTTCCTAAACCTGTACTCTCTAGAACGCAGGCGGGAGAGATACATTATTATATACACGTGGAAAATTCTCGAGGGACTAGTACCAAACTTGCACACGAGAATCACTCCCTACGAAAGCAAAAGACTCGGCAGGCGATGTAACATCCCCCCAATGAAGAGCAGGGGTGCCACTAGCACGTTGAGGGACAACACAATAAGTGTCAGGGGCCCAAGATTGTTCAACTGCCTCCCAGCATACATCAGGGGGATTACCAACAAACCCCTGGCTGTCTTCAAGCAGGCACTGGACAGGCACCTAAAGTCGATACCTGACCAGCCAGGCTGTGGTTCGTACGTTGGACTGCGTGCGGCCAGCAGTAACAGCCTGGTTGATCAGGCTCTGGTCCAACATGAGGCCTGGTCACAGACCGGGCCGCGGGGGAGTTGACCCCTGGAATTCTCTCCAGGTAAACTCCAGGATGCGACCCACACCAGTCCACTAGCACCCAGGTACCCATTTACTGATGGTGTAAAGAAAAGAGCTTTATAAAGCCGAGTGGCTATCGTAATCTTGGCTTTCGAAGATAACGGAAAGATTATGCTAAGGGGCTTCTGCAAGTGAGTGTAGATGCTGGAAATGACTTAGAAATTATTGGTCTGCTATCACAGTTCAATATGTAGGAGAGTTCAATTGAATACATTAACAAAAACTGCTAGAATAATTTTTTTTTTTTTGAGGGGATAAAGTTAGGCAAGAATTTGTATGTGTGTGTGTGTGTACTCGCCTAGTTGTGGTTACAGGGGTTGATTCACAGCTCCTGGCCCCATGTGTGTGTGTGTGTGTGTACTCACTTGTGGTTGCAGGGGTCGAGTCACAGCTCCTGGCCCCATGTGTGAGTGTGTGTGTTTGTGTACTCACCTATTTGTGGTTGCATTGGTCGAGACTCAGGTCCTGGCCCCGCCTCTTCACTGATCGCTACTTGGTCCTCTCTCTCCCTGCTCTATGAGCATGAGCTTTATCGTACCTCGTCTTAAAACTATGTATGGTTCCTGCCTCCACTATGTCACTTGCCAGTCTATTCCACTTCCTGACAACTCTATGACTAAATAAATTCTTCCTAACATCTCTCTGACTCATCTGAATCCTGTGTGTGTATGTGTTTGTGTGTGTACATATATTCATATATGGACTGGGAATCGAACCGTGGTGCTTCCGAGTAGTAGACCCAGCACTGATGATTCTGTCCCTTGTGTGTGCGAATCACTGTTATGGGGTGTCAGTGGGGAGTCAGGGGTGGTTGTCTTGTGTTGGCCTCCTCCTGTATTAAGAGTCAGGTATCAGTCCCCAGCGGTGGTAGTTGATTCAGGTAGCAGGAAACACTTGACGTATGGTAGTGTGTAGGTTGTGTTCAAGGTGGTGGTTGATTGTTGTTGATTGTTATTTGTGGTTGATTGTTGCTGATTGTTGCTGTTTGTGGTTGGTTGTTGCTGATTGTTGTTGTTTGTGGTTGATTGTTGCTGATTGTTGTTTGTGGTTGATTGTTGCTGATTGTTGTTTGTGGTTGATTATTGCTGATTGTTGTTGTTTGTGGTTGATTGTTGATTGTTGCTGTTGTGGTTTCTTCTATGCTTCTGACTTTTATGTTGCTGCTTTTCTATTGCTGCTTTTGCTGCTGCTGTTGCTTCCGTTTTGCTGCTTCTGATGCTGTTGCAGCTACTGTTGCTTCCGTTTTGCTGCTGCTTTGCTGCTGGGGTATCAGCAGCAACAGTGTACAGGTAGACACAAGTGCTTTTACGATATTTTAATATCACAAAGTAAGAAACGCAGTTCGTTAATCAACAGTTTAAGTATAATATTATTATTATTATTATTATTATTATTATTATTATTATTATTATTAGTAGTAGTAGTAGTAGTAGTAGTAGTAGTAGTAGTAGTATAGTAGTAGTAGTAGTAGTAGTAGTAGTAGTAGTAGTAGTAGTAGTAGTAGTAGTAGTATAGTATTAGTATTAGTATTATTGTCAATTTTTTTATTGCCATTAGATAGTATTATTATAATTATTATTAATCATCATTTACTTTATTACTATTAGGTAATAAAATCTAATGGTAATGAGAAAAATAATAGATTAATAACACAGGTAGACACGAGTGCATCAAGAGCGCTGGAGTCCTCCTAGGTCAACACTGGCCTCCCATCGACAATTTCTATGCATGATCGGCTTTAATAATATCAAATGTGTCGGTTCAGGTCTAGCGTGACGGCTAAATAGTTATGCTATATACAAAAATATATTTTTTTTAGTCTGGGTTGATTAGCGTCCACAAGGGTTGTAGCGCACTCAGGTCACACATTGAGGTCCGTAGTTCGATCCCCGGTACGGGTGGAAGCATTGGGCGTGTTTCCTTAAGACACCTGCTGTTCCTGTTCACCTAGCAGTAAGTAGGTACCTGGGTGTTAGTCGACTGATGTGGGTCGCATCCTGGGGACAAAACCTAATTTGCCCGAAATTCTCTGCCTAACAAGGGGCTTTCTATATAGTATGTCATTGTATCAGCTTTGGTCTGTATAAGTTGTATCATGCAAAAATGATAATGAGAATTTATAAACATTTGCCACATCTGTTTATCTTTATTGTAGACGCTTCTTAAAGGCTGATGGAGTCTGCTGAGTGTCTCTCTCTGATAACTGCTGGGAGAGTTAATGTCTGCTGTCTCGCCGTGTTCTGCTGCTTTACGAGTGTGTGGTAATTACCTGGGGAGGGAAGGGGCAGGAAGGAGGGAGGGGTCAGGAAGGAGGGTGGGGTCAGGAAGGAGGGTGGGGTCAGGAAGGAGGTGGGGTAAGAAGGAGGAGGATTCAAGAAGGAGGGTGGGGTCAGGAAGGAGGAGGATTCAAAGGAGGGCGGGGTCAGGAAAGAGGGTGGGGTCAGGAAGGAGGAGGATTCAAGAAGGAGGGTGGGGTCAGGAAGGAGGTGGGGTCAGGAAGGAGGGTAGGGTCAGGAAGGAGGGCGGGGTCAGGAAGGAGGGAGGATTCAAGAAGGAGGGTGGGGTCAGGAAGGAGGGTGGGGTCAGGAAGGAGGGTGGGGTCAGGAGGAGGGGGGGTCAGGAAGGAGGAGGATTCAAGAAGGAGGGTGGGGTCAGGAAGGAGGGTGGGGTCAGGAAGGAGGGTAGGGGTCAGGAAGGAGGGCGGGGTCAGGAAGGAGGGAGGATTCAGAAGGAGGGTGGGGTCAGGAAGGAGGGTGGGGTCAGGAAGGAGGGTGGGGTCAGGAAGGAGGGCGGGGTCAGGAAGGAGGGAGGATTCAAGAAGGAGGGTGGGGTCAGGAAAGAGGGTGGGGTCAGGAAGGAGGGTGGGGTCAGGAAGGAGGGCGGGGTCAGGAAGGAGGGTGGGGTCAGAAAGGAGGGCGAGGCAAGGGAGGGAAAAGAGACTGGAGTAGAAATAACAGAAAGGATGTGGACCGTTTCTCAATAAGGATATCAGATGTTATATCTGTCCTTCTCTACTACTTATGTCACATATTTTTTTATTTGAGGACATCTCAGCTCCTCCTTAGCATCCACCCTAGTCTACTAATTGTCTTTTATCTCTCTCCAGCATCCCCCTTGTCGTGTAGAGTCCCTATTACCCATTTACCAGAAACCTATTCTGTTTTTAACTGTCAAATCCATTTGTTTCCTTAACTTATAAATCTCACTCCAAAACTTTTTCTTATTCTCGGCAAAATTTGTTGACAGCATCTCACTCTCTCTCTCTCTCTCTCTCTCTCTCTCTCTCTCTCTCTCTCTCTCTCTCTCTCTCTCTCTCTCTCTCTCTCTCTCTCTCTCTCTCTCTCTCTCTCTCTCTCTCTCTCTCTTTTCTATCGTCGTCAGCAACTTGTAGTCTCCCAGTTGACTTCCCACCTTCAGAAACGATCCCCTTTTCTCTCTAGGCTTCAGAAACAATCCCCTTTTCTTTCTAGGTTTCAGAAACGATCCCCTTTTCTCTCTAGGCTTCAGAAACAATCCCCTTTTCTTTCTAGGCTTCAGAAAGAATCCCCTTTTCTCTCTAGGCTTCAGAAACAATCCCCTTTTCTTTCTAGGCTTCAGAAACGATCCCCTTTTCTTTTTAGGCTTCAGAAACGATCTCCTTTTCTTTCTAGGCTTCAGAAACTATCCCCTTTTCTTTCTAGGCTTCAGAAACAATCCCCTTTTCTTTCTAGGCTTCAGAAACTACCCCCTTTTCTTTCTAGGCTTCAGAAACGATCCCCTTTTCTCTCTAGGCTTCAGAAACAATCACCTTTTCTTTCTAGGCTTCAGAAACAATACCATTTTCTCTCTAGGCTTCAGAAACAATCCCCTTTTCTTTCTAGGCTTCAGAAACGATCCCCTTTTCTTTTTAGGCTTCAGAAACGATCTCCTTTTCTTTCTAGGCTTCAGAAACTATCCCCTTTTCTTTCTAGGCTGCAGAAACAATCCCCTTTTCTCTCTAGGCTTCAGAAACAATCCCCTTTTCTCTCTAGGCTTCAGAAACAATCCCCTTTTTTTCTAGGCTTCAGAAACTACCCCCTTTTCTTTCTAGGCTTCAGAAACAATCCCTTTTCTTTCTAGGCTTCAGAAACGATCTCCTTTTTTTTTGCTAGGCTTCAGAAACTACCCCCTTTTCTTTCTAGGCTTCAGAAACGATCCCCTTTTCTTTCTAGGCTTCAGAAACTATTCTTTTCTCTCTAGGCTTCGCTTATTCTAGCAGCATTTTTCAAATAACTTCGTTAGGTCTCTTAACGTACACTACCGTCGCTGTGGAATGTTAACTAGTCATTCCCACCCGTCATAGTTACCCTCATTCTACGTCAAACGTCAGTTATAGTTACGTTTTTAAATTGCTTGTGCTCCCTCATTTGGAATACTGCTCAGTGTTGACGGCTCCATCGAGGGGAGGAGAAATATCAGAGGTGGAAGAAATACAGAGATCGTTTACGGGACACACAGAGCCAATAACGCACTTAAATTGCTGGGAACCCCCTTCATGTCCTGAATATGTACTCACTGGAGCAAAGGAGAGAGAGATACATGATAATATAAACTTGTATGGTGCTTGAGGACCATGTCCCAAATCCGCACACTGTAATAACAACATAATGGAGTGAGAGATATGGGAGGAAGTGCAAAATAAACACAGTTATAGCTTTTGTCATTTTGTCTTTCCACAGTGTACATTCACTGAACTTAATGTCAATAAAGGCTCACACTATACAGTATTTCTGTTCTTGCTCATATCATCTCTGTTCAAAATATTTAAGATGCAGGAAATTAACTTCGTTATCCTATTTTTCGCTTTCCAGCTCAGTCACGTTCATTACCTTATTATCATGGCCAAAAAGGCACTACATAATTTAAATGAAGACTGCCCTCCTGGACTGCGTTGTTAAGTTGCAGTTACTCCCCTTTCTTTCTCTCGTGGGGTAAAAGACTCCCCCTGCTTTCTACTACTACTACTTTTTCCTCCTTTCTAGCGTCCCTTTCCTCGTCTATGTATAGTGGCTCCCTCCCTTTCTTCTGAGCCATCGATTGATGTCAACGATCACCTGCTTCCCAGATATCATAAACGACCTGAAAGACTCACATGAAAACAGAGAAATTTTCAGAACTATTGTGAAGACTTCATGAATGTATGCATGTACAAAGAGTCCAAGCGTTTATTTCCACATTTACCGGACCACCCGACACGGGGCCCAGTGTTGGCAGTGGAACACACTGGAAATACAGCAAGACCCTGATCACGGCCACATAACACTGAATTAGATCGACATCTTCTTAGAGATCCTAAGACGGGTCAACTTAGAATTAGGACCAGTGTCAGGACGCAGTTCCTGACGAATCCATCAACTCTCTTCTGTCTGTGGGACTTGTAAATGGTCCAAGTCGGACCGAAACGTCGTCATAAGCTCCTCTTCCTATTTGCGGGTTATTTGTGTATTGTTTCAGTCACGGTATTGTGCTCCTTAAATCATTAGATTTGCTTTAATCTACTGTAGAAGGTTAGAGTTGAAGTATATACTAGTTGAACGAAGTTCAGCACTGTTATGAGGATTTGTAATAATATTGGTAGAATTACCGACAATATGTTAAGTAAAAGGACACAAATGCAACTAATGTGACATTTTATTGTGGCAACGTTTCGCTCTCCAGGAGCTTTCTAAGCCGGCTTGAGAAAGCTCCTGGAGAGCGAAACGTTGCCACAATAAAATGTCACATTAGTTGCATTTGTGTCCTTTTACTTATGAGGATTTGTATTTAGCGATCATGACTTTATTTGGTACAACTGTACACTTGTTTGTTAATACAAATATCTAGTGAGCCAGCCACATCGCTGCACCTCAGAGCATACAGACATGGTCAACATGTTCAGTTGTGGTTCAGACCAAACATCAGAATGGTGTAGAAATGTGATCAAAGTGACTTTGACTGTGGAATTATTGTTGCTGCCAGACGGAGTGGTTCGAGTGTCTCAGAAACTGATGATCTCCTGGGACTTTCATGCACAAAATTCTCTAGAGTTTACAGGAAGTGGTGTGAAAAAACACACAATATCCAGTGAGCGGCAGTTCGGTCTGTGAAAACGCCTTGGTAATGAGAGAGGTCTGAGGGGAAATGACCAGACTGGTACCAGCTGACTATGTGTTACAATGGTATGCAGAAGAGCACCTGTGAATGCACAACATGTCTAACCTTGAGGTGGATGGGCTACAGCAGCAGAAGACCACACCAGGTTCAACTCCTGTCAGGTAAGAACAGGAAACTGAGGCTACAATGGGCACAGGCTTGACAAAAACTGGACAGTTGAAGATTAGGAAAATGTCTCCTGGTCTGACGAATCGTGATATCTGCTGTCACATGCAGATGGTAGGGTCAGAATTTGGCGTAAACCTTTTGAATGTTGTGGAACTTGAGATTCACAGCATGAATGTGCATCTGACAAATCTGCAGCAACTGCATGATGCTGTCATGTAAACATAGACCAGAATCTCTAAGGAATACTGCCAGCAACGTGTCTCCCAATAGGGGGATTTTGTATCTAATACAGACAATGGATAAAACAGAGAATGTAGAGAAGAAGGAAATCAGGTGAGCTAAGTAAGGTCAGGTCAGGTCAGGTACTTCAGCTTCAGTCACTCAGTAGACTCAGCTTGACAATCACTACTGAAATGAAGATTAAGCACATATGCAACAGTTGGGTATCGTTCCAGACCATGAAGCTGAACTCTTCTCCAGGCTGAGGGACTGACCACCTCAAATACTTTTTCTCCAAGGTTGATGGACTGATTACATCATCTTTGTTTCATTACCACCTCTCCCTTTGTATTTGACTGAAGAAGCCAAGTGTTGCACATTTGTCTTAATCTAAAGTCAGTACCTGACCAGCCGGGCTGTGGTTCGTAAGTCGGTTTACATGAAGCCAGCAGTAACAGGCCGGTTGATCTTGCCTGATCCACCGTGAAGCCTGGTCATGGACCGAGCCGTTGGGGCGTTGACCCTCCATGTTCACCTATCAGTAAAATAGGTACCCGGGTGTGAGTCGACTGGTGTGGGTCGCATCCTGGATACAAAATTGACCAAATTTGCCGGAAATGTTCTGCATAACAAGGGGCTTTCTATATAGTAATATGTTATTCATGACAGCTATGGCCTGTATACATTGTACAAGTACTTGTAGAAACAAAGATTATATTATTATTATTGAAACCTTTATTTCGGGTAATATGGTCCGGGGAGATGACTCACTTGTTGAAATAAAATCTGAGAGTCCGTGTGAGTCATTTCCAATCCCTGAATGATCGCTCTGAGAGAAATATTAGTTTTACTGCCTTTGGATAACCCATAAAGTCTGGCGGGTCTGGGTTTGCAAGGGAAAGGGGTACATTAATCTCTCTTCTTGTTGAGGCCTCTGGAGCGTACTGAAGGATTGGCTCAGGAAGTTCCTGGTAGTAACTTACCGCTGGTGTTCTGACACCGGTTCGTAAGTGTTGTTTTTCTCTCCAAGAAGGTTGTGGATCTGAAGTGCTGCCTTCTCCAAGAAGGTTGTGGATCTGAAGTGCTGCCTTCTCCAAGAAGGTTGTGGATCTGAAGTGCTGCCTTCTCCAAGAAGGTTGTGGATCTGAAGTGCTGCCTTCTCCAAGAAGGTTGTGGATCTGAAGTGCTGCCTTCTCCAAGAAGGTTGTGGATCTGAAGTGCTGCCTTCTCCAAGAAGGTTGTGGATCTGAAGTGCTGCCTTCTCCAAGAAGGTTGTGGATCTGAAGTGCTGCCTTCTCCAAGAAGGTTGTGGATCTGAAGTGCTGCCTTCTCCAAGAAGGTTATGGATCTGAAGGACTACTCTCTCCTAGAAGGGTGTAGATCTGGGAACTGCAGTTCTTCGTCTCCAGGATAACCATCTCACGTTAATCAGATGTATACTGTTGTTGTGACTAGGACGTTGTCGTCGTGACGAGAATACTATCGTTTCCCCACAATTCTGACCGCTGGAGACAGACCCAAAAAATTGAGGTATGCCAGAAAATGCTTCAAATAGCACACAGTCGTCTAAAATATGCTTTAAAACAACGCTTTAGCACATTTTTCTATATTTTCTAATATTTAAAAAAATATGAGAAGCCCTTAAAATAAAAATAATCTTTAATTCTACAAGTACATGATGCAACTTCTACAGACCATAGCTAACATCAGTGATATACTTTATAGAGAGCTCCTGGTTATATAGAACATTTCCCGCAGCTTAGGTTAATCTTGTTCCCCAGGATGAGACCCACACCAGTCCGCTATCACCCAGGTACCTACTCACTGCTATGTAAATAGGGACACTGCAATAGAAATATATACTTGGACCTTTTTCTACTCTTTACCGAGGTAGATCTGTTTGTGACTTGATAAAGCCCACTGTGTGGGCGAAACGTTGTCAGTAAAGTACCGACAGGCTTATAAATGAGACAAGTGTGGAGCACTGGCCAGTCACTGGATCGTCACTGCCACTGTATCATCACTGTATCACTTCTAGGCACTGTAACAAGTACAGTGGGAGTTATCTAGGCAATGTAACAAGTACAGTGGGAGTTATGTAGGCACTGTAACAAGTACAGTGGGAGTTATCTTCCCATCCTGCGTGGTCCAGGGATTCTCTCAAGGATTTTGTAAATTGATGTGATTTAAGACGTTTTAGGCCCATCACTTGACTTTCATCAAGTCTCCTTCCGGTGTTATTTCCTAAGGTCAATAAAAACATTCTTTCAACTCACCACTATCACTTTGCACCAGCTGATCGCCTTGCGCCAGCTGATCGCCTTGCGCCAGCTAATCGCCTTGCGCCAGCTGATCGCCTTGCGCCAGCTGATCGCCTTGAGCCAGCTGATCATATCGTACATCAGCTGACCACCGCACAGTGGTGTACACCCTGGCAGTGTACACATGAACTCCCTGGCAGTGTACACAACTCCCAGACACAACTCTGCATGTGATCTACTCCCAAACCAGCTGTATTTACCGGGGTAAATTGGGCTGGCGGATGTAAGACCGCATCTCCGATAGAACTTCCTTTTGATGACGACCTTACGTTCACAGACCATTGAAGTTTGTTCGGATCATATATATATATATATATATATATATATATATATATATATAGATATACTATATAGGAACGACTCTAGCAAGAACAGTTCCCATTGAGCTCTTCTACCAGGACTTCCTACTCATTTCTGCACAATTGCAAGATCCTGATGATGTGTTGATTGCGACACGAAAGGCCAAGAGCTTTTATATATATAACCGGACATTAACTTGTTGCACAGATACGACCTGAAGCTAAATATTCCTTTCGTAGAGCTAAGAATGGTCAAGCTAGAAGCGTGAAGCAGCAGCAGAGAAAGCTAAGTTAAAGAACGCAAACACAGCTAATTGAAGAATAAACAAAACAGCTAAACGAGAGATGGAACAACAGAGATGAAACACTGAAGGAACGACAATGACAGCTAAAAGATCGAGGAAGAGGCAAAGGCAGCTAAAAAACACAGCTTGAAGAATAGAACAGCAACAAGCACAGCTTGAAGAATGGAACAGCAACAAGCACAGCTTGAAGAATGGAACAGCAACAAGCACAGCTTGAAGAATAGAACAGCAACAAGCACAGCTTGAAGAATAGAACAGCAACAAGCAAAGCTTGAAGAATAGAACGGCTAACAATGCTTGCTTGAAGAATGAACAACAGTAACTTGACTGAAGTTCAAACATGCTTTAATCTGGTGTATCAAGTACACTTGATGCTGGGTTCTAACTATGCTTGTCATCTGGATGTATCAAGGTTACCCTTGATGCTGGTTCAACTATGCTTGAACACTGGTGCACAAGCTTACCCTTGATGCTGGGGTTCTAACATGCTTGTCATCTGGGTGTATCAAGGTTACCCTTGATGCTGGGGTTCTAACTATGCTTGTCATCAGAGTGTATCAAGGTTAACCCTTGATGCTGGGGTTCTAACTATGCTTGTCATCTGGGTGTATCAAGGTTACCCTTGATGCTGGGGGTTCTAACTATGCTTGTCATCTGGGTGTATCAAGTTACCCTTGATGCTGGGGTTCTAACTTTGCTTGTCATCTGGGTGTATCAAGGTTACCCTTGATGCTGGGGGTTCTAACTATGCTTGTCATCTGGGTGTATCAAGGTTACCCTTGATGCTGGGGGTTCTAACTATGCTTGTCATCTGGGTGTATCAAGGTTACCCTTGATGTGGGGTTCTAACTATGCTTGTCATCTGGGTGTATCAAGGTTACCCTTGATGCTGGGGGTTCTAACTATGCTTGTCATCTGGGTGTATCAAGGTTACCCTTGATGCTGGGGTTCTAACTATGCTTGTCATCTGGGTGTATCAAGGTTACCCTTGATGCTGGGTTCTAACTATGCAGGGTGTATGTTACCCTGATGGGAGTCTAATATGCTTGTCATCTGGGTGTATCAAGGTTACCCTTGATGCTGGGGGTTCTAACTATGCTTGTCATCTGGGTGTATCAAGGTTACCCTTGATGCTGGGGGTTCTAACTATGCTTGTCATCTGGGTGTATCAAGGTTACCCTTGATGCTGGAGGTTCTAACTATGCTTGTCATCTGGGTGTATCAAGGTTACCCTTGATGCTGGGGTTCTAACTATGCTTGTCATCTGGGTGTATCAAGGTTACCCTTGATGCTGGGGTTCTAACTATGCTTGTCATCTGGGTGTATCAAGGTTACCCTTGATGCTGGAGGTTCTAACTATGCTTGTCATCTGGGTGTATCAAGGTTACCCTTGATGCTGGGGGTTCTAACTATGCTTGTCATCTGGGTGTATCAAGGTTACCCTTGATGCTGGGGGTTCTAACTATGCTTGTCATCTGGGTGTATCAAGGTTACCCTTGATGCTGGGGGTTCTAACTATGCTTGTCATCTGGGTGTATCAAGGTTACCCTTGATGCTGGGGGTTCTAACTATGCTTGTCATCTGGGTGTATCAAGGTTACCCTTGATGCTGGGGGTTCTAACTATGCTTGTCATCTGGGTGTATCAAGGTTACCCTTGATGCTGGAGGTTCTAACTATGCTTGTCATCTGGGTGTATCAAGGTTACCCTTGATGCTGGAGGTTCTAACTATGCTTGTCATCTGGGTGTATCAAGGTTACCCTTGATGCTGGGGTTCTAACTATGCTTGTCATCTGGGTGTATCAAGGTTACCCTTGATGCTGGAGGTTCTAACTATGCTTGTCATCTGGGTGTATCAAGGTTACCCTTGATGCTGGGGGTTCTAACTATGCTTGTCATCTGGGTGTATCAAGGTTACCCTTGATGCTGGAGGTTCTAACTATGCTTGTCATCTGGGTGTATCAAGGTTACCCTTGATGCTGGGGGTTCTAACTTTGCTTGTCATCTGGGTGTATCAAGGTTACCCTTGATGCTGGGGGTTCTAACTATGCTTGTCATCTGCGTGTATCAAGGTTACCCTTGATGCTGGGGGTTCTAACTATGCTTGTCAGCTGGGTGATTCCCTTGATGCTGGCCATGATTTGCTCTTGATCCAAGGAATCGCAGTTATCCTCGTGTCAAACTTGATTACCTCCCATTCTCCAGGACCCATTTGATCCATTATGCGAATCCAAATTAATACTATTAACAAAAATCAAATAATACTGATATTGAACCACGGAAGAGTCGGGGATAGAACCCATGGCAAACCGGACCTAAAATCTACGCGCACACACACAGTGAAGAGGCGGGACAGGAGCTATGAGTCTACCCCTGCAACCACAATTAGGTGAGTACACACACACACACATATATGCATACAGTCGTGCTGTATCCAGCCTCCTGACCTTCTGTTATTAAAATCATACTGTTTATTTCGCCCACACAGTAGACTTCTTCAGTCGAGCACAGAGGCAACAGAAGCAGTAGACATGTAAAGACGATGTAATCAGTCCATCACCCTTGAAGACGTAATTTTGAGTCGGTCAGTACTTTGCATATTGGCCCCAAGAGAAGCGAGGTGTGTGTGTGTGTACTCACCTAGTTGTACTCACCTAGTTGTGGTTGCAGGGGTCGAATCATAGCTCCTGGCCTCGCCTCTTCACTGGTCGCTACTGGGTCACTCCCCCTGCGCCATGAGCTTTATCATACCTCTTCTTAAAGCTATGAATGGATCCTGCCTCCACTACATCACTTCCCAAACTATTCCACTTCCCGACCACTCTGTGACTGAAGAAATACTTCCTAACATCTCTGTGATTCATCTGAGTCTTCAACTTCCAACTGTGTCCCCTTGTTGCTGTGTCCCATCTCTGGAACATTCTGTCTCTGTCAACCTTGTCAATTCCTCTCAGTATTTTATATGTCGTTATCATGTCCCCCCTATTTCTCCTGTCCTCCAGTGTCGTCAGGTCGATTTTCCTTAACCTCTCCCCTAAGGACATACCCCTTAGCTCCGGGACTAGTTTTGTTGCAAACCTTTGCACTTTCTCTAGTTTCTTTACGTGCTTGGCTAGGTGTGGGTTCCAAACTGGTGCTGCATACTCCAATATGGGCCTAACGTACACAGTGTACAGGGTCCTGAACGATTCTTTATTAAGATGTCGGAATGCTGTTCTTAGGTTTGCTAGGCGCCCGTATGCTGCAGCAGTTATTTGGTTGATGTGCGCCTCAGGAGATGTGCCTGGTGTTATACTCACCCCAAGATCTTTTTCCTTGAGTGAGGTTTGTAGCCTCTGCCCCCCTAGACTGTACTCCGTCTGCGGTCTTCTTTGCCCTTCCCAATCTTCATGACTTTGCACTTGGTGGGGTTGAACTCCAGGAGCCAATTGCTGACCAGGCTTGCAGCCTGTCCAGGTTCCTTTGTAGTTCTGCCTGGTCCTCGTCCGTTTGAATTCTTCTCATCAACTTCACACCATCTGCAAACAGGGACTCTTCGGAGTCTATTCCTTCCGTCATGTCGTTCACAAATACCAGAAACAGCACCGTTCCTAGGACTGACCCCTGTGGAACCCCACTAGTCACAGGCGCCCACTCTGACACCTCGCCACGTACTATGACTCGCTGCTGTCTTCCTGACAGGTATTCCCTGATCCACTGGAGTACCTTTCCTGTTATCCCTGCCTGGTCCTCCAGCTTCTGCACTAATCTCTTGTGTGGGACTGTGTCAAACGCCTTCTTACAGTCCAAGAAAATGCAATCTACCCATCCTTCTTTCTCTTGTCTTACTGCTGTCACCCTGTCATAGAACTCCAGTAGGTTTGTGACACAGGATTTCCCGTCCCTGAAACCGTGTTGGCCGTCGTTGCATACTATACATGTCAGTGACACTGGTCTGTAGTTTAGTGCTTCATGTCTGTCTCCTTTTTTGAAAATTGGGACTACATTTGCTGTCTTCCATACCTCAGGTAGTCTCCCTGTTTCGATTGATGTGTTGAATATTGTTGCTAGGGGTACACATAGCACCTCTGCTCCCTCTCTCAGGACCCATGGAGAGATGTTGTCCGGCCCCATCGCCTTTGAGGTATCTAGCTCACTCAGTAGCCTCTTCACTTCTTCCTCGGTTGCATGTATTGTGTCTAGCACTTGGTGGTGTACCCCACCTCTCCGTCTTTCTGGAGTCCCTTCTGTCTCCTCTGTGAACACTTTGAATCTCATGTTGAGTTCCTCACATACTTCGTGGTCGTTTCTTGTGATCTCTCCTCCTTCCTTCCTTAGCCTGATCACCTGGTCCTTGACTGTTGTTTTCCTCCTGATGTGGCTGTGCAACAGCTTTGGGTCGGATTTGGCTTTTGCTGCTATGTCGTTTTCATATTGTCTTTGGGTCTCCCTTCTTACCTGTGCATATTAATTTCTGGCTCTACGACTGCTCTCCTTATTCTCCTGGGTCCTTTGCCTTCTATACTTCTTCCATTCCCTAGCACACTTGGTTTTGGCCTCCCTGCACCTTTGGGTGAACCATGGGCTCATCCTGGCTTTTTCATTATTCCTGTTACCCTTGGGTACAAACCTCTCCTCAGCTTCCTTGCAAATTGTTGTCACATATTCCATCATCTCGTTTACTGACTTCCCCGCCAGTTCTCTGTCCCACTGAATCCCGTTCAGGAAGTTCTTCATGCCCACATAGTCCCTTTTCTTGTAGTTTGGCTTCATTCGTCCAGCCCTTCCTGCTTCCCCCTCCACTTGTAACTCTACTGTGTATTCGAAGCTTAAGACCATATGATCACTGGCCCCAAGGGGCCTATCATAAGTGATGTCCTCAATATCTGCACTACTCAACGTGAATATTAGGTTCAGTCTCGCTGGTTCATCCTCTCTTCTCTCTCTGGTAGTGTCCCTTACGTGTTGGTACATGAGGTTTTCCAGTACCACCTCCATCATCTTAACCCTCCACGTTTCTGGGCCCCCATGTGGCTCCAAGTTCTCCCAATCGATTTCCTTGTGGTTGAAGTCACCCATGATTAGTAGCTTCGCTCTGCTTGCATGAGCCCTTCTGGCCACTTCAGCCAGTGTTTCAACCATCGCTCTATTACTCTCATCATACTCTTGCCTTGGCCTCCTGCTGTTCTGTGGTGGGTTATACATCACTGCAATTACCACCTTGGGACCTCCAGACTGAAGCGTTCCTACTATGTAATCTCTTGCTTCTCCTCTGTCTCCTCTCTCCAGTTCATCAAAATCCCATGTGTGTGTGTATGTGTGTGTACTCACCTATTTGTGGTTGCAGGGGTCGAGTCATAGCTCCTGGCCCCGCCTCTCCACTGATTGTTACTAGGTCCTCTCTCTCCCTGCTCCAAGAGCTTTATCAAACCTCGTCTTAAAACTATGTATGGTTCCTGCCTCCACTACGTCATTTTCTAGGCTATTCCACTTCCTGACAACTCTATGACTGAAGAAATACTTCCTAACATCCCTTTGACTCATAGAAGTCTTCAACTTCCAATTGTGACCCCTTGTTTCTGTGTCCCCTCTCTGGAACATCTTGTCCCTGTCCACCTTATCTATTCCTCGCAGTATTTTATATGTCGTTATCATGTCTCCCCTAACCCTCCTGTCCTCTAGTGTCGTCAGGCCGATTTCCCTTAACCTTTCTTCGTAGGACAATCACCTTAGCTCTGGGACTAGTCTTGTTGCAAACCTTTGCACTTTCTCTAATTTCTTGACGTGCTTGACCAGGTGTGGGTTCCAATCTGGTGCTGCATACTCCAGTATGGGCCTGACGTATATGGTGTACAGAGTCTTGAACGATTCCTTAGTGAGGTATTGGAACGCTATTCTTAGGTTTGCCAGCCGCCCGTATGCTGCAGCAGTTATTTGATTGATGGGTGCCTCAGGAGATGTGCTCGGTATTATACTTACCCCAAGATCTTTTTCCTTGAGTGAGGTTTGCAGTCTTTGGCCACCTAGACTATACTCTGTCTGCGGTCTTCTTTGCCCTTCCCCGATCTTCATGACTTTACATTTGGCAGGGTTAAATTCAAGGAGACAGTTACTGGACCAGGCTTGTAGCCTGTCCAGGTCTCTTTGTAGTCCTGCCTGATCCTCGACTGATTTAATTCTTCTCATTAACTTCACATCATCTGTAAACAGGGACACTTCTGAGTCTATCCCTTCCGTTATGTCATTCACATATACCATAAACAGTACAGGTCCTAGGACTGACCCTTGTGGAACCCCACTCGTCACAGGTGCCCACTCTGACACCTCGTCACGTACCATGACTCGTTGTTGCCTCCCTGTCAGATATTCTCTGATCCATTGCAGTGCCTTTCCTGTTACGTGTGCCTGATCCTCTAGCTTTTGCATTAACCTCTTGTGAGGAACTGTGTCGAACGCCTTCTTGCAGTCCAAGAAAATGCAGTCTATCCACCCCTCTCTCTCGTGTCTTTCTTCTGTTACCTTGTCATAAAACTCCAGTAGGTTTGTGACACAGGATTTTCCTTCCCTGAAACCGTGCTGGTTGTCGTTTATAAGCTTGTGTCTTTCTAGATGCTCCACCACTCTCCTCCTGATGATCTTTTCCATGACTTTGCATACTATACACGTCAGTGACACAGGTCTGTAGTTTAATGCCTCGTGTCTGTCTCCTTTCTTAAAAATTGGGACTACATTTGCCATCTTCCACACCTCAGGTAGTTGCCCAGTTTCAATGGAAGTGTTGAAGATTTTTGTTAGTGGCACACACAACATCTCTGCTCCCTCTCTAAGGACCCACGGAGAAATGTTGTCCGGTCCCACCGCTTTTGAGGTATCGAGTTCACATAGCAGCTTCTTCACCTCCTCCTCGGTTGTGTGTATTTCATCCAGCACTTGTTGGTATACCTCCCTATTCTGAATTCCTGGAGTCCTTCCTGTCTCCTCTGTAAATACTTCTTTAAATCTCATGTTGAGCTCCTCACATACCTCTTGGTCGTTTCTTGTGAACTCCCCACCTTCCTTCCTCAGCCTGATTACCTGGTCCTTGACTGTTGTTTTCCTCCTGATGTGGCTGTACAACAGCTTCGGATCAGACTTGACTTTTGATGCTATATCATTTTCGTATTGTCGCTGAGCCTCCCTTCTTATCTGTGCATATTCGTTTCTGGCTCTTCGGCTAATCTCTTTATTTTCCTGGGTCCTTTGTCTTCTGTTCTTTTTCCATTCGCTAGTGCACTTAGTTTTTGCTTCTCTACACCTTTGGGTGAACCAAGGACTCGTTCTGGTCTTCCCATTACTTCTGTTTCCCTTGGGGACAAACCTCTCCTCTGCCTCTTTGCATTTGGCTGTCACATATTCCATCATTTCTTTTAATGGTTTTCCTGCCAATTCTCTCTCCCACTGAACGTCTTGTAGGAAGTTCCTCATGCCTGTGTAGTCCCCCCTTTTGTATTTTCGTTTCTCCCTTCCTATTCCTGCTTCCCTCTCCACTTGTAGCTCAACTATATAATTAAAACGCAGAACCAAATGATCACTAGCTCCAAGGGGCCTTTCATACGTGTGTGTGTGTGTGTACTCACCTATTTGAGGTTGCAGAGGTCGAGTCACAGTTTCTGGCCCCGTCTCTGCTTGTCGCTACTAGGTCCACTCTCTCCCTGCTCTATGAGATTTATCGTAACTCTCCTTAAAGCTATGTATGAATCCTGCCTCCACTATATCACATGTAATTTAAAAATTCGTATATAAAATAAAGTTATAAAGATTTCTTGATTTTCAGTGTATAGGGTGTTAGTCATGTGATGGGACACGTATCTTAGTCATGGGATAGGACACGGGTCTTAGTCATGTGATGGGACACGGGTCTTAGTCATGTGATGGGACACGTATCTTTGTCATGTGATGGGACACGTATCTTAGCCATGTGATGGGACACGTATCTTAGTTATGTGATGGGACACGGGTCTTAGTCATGTGATGGGACACGTATCTTAGCCATGTGATGGGACACGGGGTCTTAGTTATGTGATGGCAAGTCACTGGACCTCCAGGTTACATGACCTAGGTATTTCACTGGCTTACCTGTCCACCTCTTTAAAATCTAAGAAAAAAAATTGTTTCTGAAAGTGTCATCTCCGAGTGAGTTGCCTTCATTAAAATTATATTAATAAATATTAAAATTATTAAATAAAAATTAAATTAAAATTATTAAATTATTTTATTAAAATTATTAAATGTTATTAAAATTATTAAATTATTAAAATTATTAAATTATTAAAATTATTAAATTATTAAAATTATTAAATTATTAAAATTATTTTTAAATTATTGAAATTATTAAATGATTAAAATTATTATTAGATTATTAAAATTATTAAATTAAAATTCTAGAATTTAAATTCTAGAATTAAAATTATTATTAAATTATTATAAATTTGAGTTACTGAAGGTTGTTTAATTACGTGGGTGGAATGGGTCGATTTTAAGAAGACCCAGCCAAGTATGGGCCAGCAGGTTCATTTTTGCCCATAATTATGTACTAAGGTCTTATTGCAATTAGTTTTGGGTGTCTGTCAGATTATAGTTTGAGTTTGTCCTGGCCCTATGTACCCCTAGGCCTTAATAATAATAATAGTAATGCATAGACGGTTGTTAGTCTTTTTACTGACATTTCTTTTACTTCTTGAAGTACCTCTTGATGCTGGTGAAGGGCTCTTGATCCAAGTAACTGAAGCTACTTGGATCGGATCTGTCTCCCCATTTCTCATACGTTATATGACCCCTTTGAGCTAAGAGTTTCTCTTCAAGGTAATGCTTACCTTGAGATCTTAAACGTTGTAGCTGCAGTATTTCCCTGCCAGTCTGAGAGAGTTGGGGTGTGGTATTCCCTGTAGATCTAATGCTTTAACATGAGATGTTAAAGGAGATGGGGTAAGCTGGGAGGTGGGAAGGTTGAGAGGTTCTTTAAGAGAGGGAGTGAGATTCCTAACCCAGGGAGGAACCTGCTTCCTGTCTTACGAGTGTGAAGCGTAAGACTGTTGAATCTTTTCCTCTCTGGTAAGATTGGTGATTTTTTCATGAACTGGTAAATCTTACAAACATTACTTTCCTGTATATTCCCAGTTGGTTCTTCTTTCTCTAGTTTTTGGTTTCAGATTTAGAAAGACTGATCTGGTACCCAGTAACCATGTCAGGGAAAAACCTTGTTTATAAATCTAATTTGAAAGTTCCCAACAAGAATATTCACTAATGGCTTTAGCTGTGTCCTCTACTGAGGAATCGAAATCGTCTGACAATAAGGCGAAGGAATTGGTAAACTCCACAGTAGTTTTTTCGTCCACCTTCACCCTCATCTTTAACTTAATTTCTCATAGAGTAATTCCCATTTGTTTCGGTTGGTATCACTAAATTCTCTGGTTTGTTCTCTGTTGACAGGTCTTGTTTGTCTCTCCCAAAAAAGATTTATTTTCATCCAAGCTTCGTCAAGCTCCGCCTTCATCTCAAGGTACAACTAATCAAAATATCGAGAAGGTCGTCCTTAATTTTTCAGAACAATTTGCACATAAGATAAGATTTTGTTCGGATTTTTAACCCCGGAGGGTTAGCCACCCAGGATAACCCAAGAAAGTCAGTGCGTCATCGAGGACTGTCTGTCTTATTTCCATTGTGGTCCTCAATCTTGTCCCCCAGGATGCCACCAACACCAGTCGACTAACACCCAGGTACCTATTTGCTGCTAGGTGAACAGGACAACAGGTGTAAGGAAACGCGTCGAAATGTTTTCACCCCGCCGGGAATCGAACCCGGACCCTCCGTGAACACACACAATTCTCTAAGCAAATTTTCAGTAGACATAAGTCAGCTCACTACTGTGAACGCAGATTAATTCACTACTCCCTGTTTGGTGTACTAGCCTCCACCAGCAGTATATATATTATAACCACGAACGAGTGGTATTTAATCAATAACACTGCGACTAGCTGAGGACTCGAACCCGTGTCGTTTTAGCCCACCTCATGAGAGAAAATTCACGACGCTCTAATGCACAGGACCACCCAATCCGACACGGGTTCGAGTCCTCGGCTAGTCGCAGTGTTGTTATTGATATATACGTGAATTTTTTTATATATATATATATATATATATATATATATATATATATATATATATATATATATATATATATAAACACTACATATTTTTAAAATACTTTTTTTATTTTAACTTTCCAAAGATTCCTTAACTCTTCTGATGTTTTCTTTTCTCGTTTGTTGTGAGATTTGACTCGTCTCTCAAAGATTATATTTTATCCTCATCAACATTCAGTAAATGGTAATTCTCGTCTTCAGTCTTTTATGCTTTCTCTCTCTCTCTCTCTCTCTCTCTCTCTCTCTCTCTCTCTCTCTCTCTCCTCTCTCTCTCTCTTCTCTCTCTTCTCTTCTTCTCTCTCTCTCTCTCTCTTCTCTCTCTCCCTCCTACACAATTGGCTTGAAACAGCCCAGAGTCAGATATCAGTACAATATTTACGCTGTCAGATGTGTTTATACATCCCAGACTGTCCAGGGGTCTTCCCTTTCCCTACACCCTTTTCTCTTGAAAATGTTCCTCTTCTTCCTTCCTTTATATTCTCCGTTATCTATTTAGTCCTTCCCATACTGAGTCATCCTCTGTCACTAAAATATTTTCACCTCTGCTAGATTTCCTAGCAGATCTTCCCTCGTGATCTTTTATGTTTACCAGTCTTGTTTGTTATCATCCTTCTCATCTGCAGCCTTCCCTCCTTCATCCTCCAGTTATCATCCTTCTCACCTGCAGCCTTCCCTCCTTCATCCTCCAGTTATCATCCTTCTCACCTGCAGCCTTCCCTCCTTCCTCCTCCAGTTATCATCCTCCTCATCTCAGCCTTCCCTTCATCCTCCAGTTATCCTCCTCCTCATCTCAGCCTTCCCTTCATCCTCCAGTTATCATCCTCCTCATCTCAGCCTTCCCTTCATCCTCCAGTTATCATCCTCCTCATCACAGCCTTCCCTTCATCCTCCGTTTATCATTCTCCTCATCTCAGCCTTCCCTTCATCCTCCAGTTATCCTCCTCCTCATCTGCAGCCTTCCCTTCATCCTCCAGTTATCCTCCTCCTCATCTGCAGCCTTCCCTTCATCCTCCAGTTATCCTCTTCCTCATCTGCAGCCTTCCCTTCATCCTCCAGTTATCCTCCTCCTCATCTGCAGCCTTCCCTTCATCCTCCAGTTATCATCCTCCAGTTATCACTGCCTCTCATGTATGTAATTTTTTAATTCTAGTTCAACTTTCCCTTCCTCGTGATCTTGTTGTCTCCAAGAACTCATACCTGGAGTGTACCTGGAAGGGGTTTCGGGGGAGGTCAACGCCCCTGCGGCCCGGTCCATGACCAGGCCTCGAGGTGGATCAGGGCCTGATCAAGCTGTTACTGCTGGCCGCACGCAAGCAGACGTACTAACCACAGCCTGGTCGATCAGGTTTGAAGAACTATCAAAGTTCTGCATTGGCTTCTGAGATAACGACCAGTAGCGTCATTACAGCTAATATATGAGTATTTTGAATGTAGATCAGACAAATATACGAGTGAAAATGAGTAAGATAGGTGAGCTATCTTCTTGAGTAGCAAGTCTCACTCTAATGCATCCACTGATGTTGAAGATGGTTCAGAAGGGAGTCGATATATACAGATCAATTAATCTTCAGAGTTTGTGTTCATGTGATTTATTTGGAGCATTATCATTCTTGATAAGTAAGACACATATGCAACAGTTATGTATCTTTATTCCGAAACGTATCGCCTACATAGTAGGCTTCTTCAGTCGTGTACAGAAGAGTTAACAGAAGCAGTAGAGATGTGAGGACGATGTAATCAGTTTTGAGGGACCTGCCCTCTCAATGATTACATTGTTTCTTCTACTAGTGAGCTGCGCCTCATGTTCCACAGTAAACAAGTCTCCATACTGCTGCTTCAACTTCACATTGTTCCAGACTATGGAGCAATGGAGGTGGTCAATCCCTCCAGCCTGAGGGACTGACCCCCTCAAAACTACATCTTCAAGGTTGATGGACTGATGACATCTTGACATCTCAACTGCTTCTACTGACTCCTCTGTACTCGACTGTTGCACATGTCTAATCAACTTGACAGTACTGTATACCATTATCATATTGTTATTCTTATAATTTTGTGATCCACCTAAGCAGCATTTCCGCTCGACAATGCGTTTATATTCCAGCAGCAACCCTGGAATAAATCCTACGTGATATTTCTGATGGCAGGGATGCAATGAATTTCAACTGATATATTCCATCCAGAGGGATGCAAGAGCCAGCAGTCTCCGAGAGATGCCATTACGGATAGAACTGCGTAGGCGAACTAAAAATGGGGAAAAGAAGGGGAAATTGATATGTGATAACTAATGTAAGTTTTGCTTGTTTGGAGAGAATGAATATATAGCATTTTCCGGCATATAAGACGCACCTTTTTTCCTACAAAAAGTGTTGGAAAATCACCCTGCGCCTTATACGCTCAAGGTCAGGATCAAGGGTAGGCTTCGTGTTACGTCTTAAATACTCGTGCGCCTTATATGGTGGAAAATACGGTAGTTTTTCAGTATAGAAATGCAGAGACAGACAAAAGTGGGAAAAGAAGGAAAACTGACGTATAATACCTGTTGAAAATGGAATAAAATTCCGACAAGTTGAAGATTAAGACATATGTACAACAGTTGGGTATCTTTATTGATGAAACGTTTCGCCCACACAGTAGACTTCTTCAGTGAAATACAAAGGGAACAGTAGTAATGAAAATGATGTAACCAGTCTATCAACATACGCTACCTAACTTAAGTTCTGTTTATTGGGGAGAATGAACATAGTTCTTCCATTGGTGTCGCTGGGAGTGATTGGTAATTAGTTTATGGCTGATTTTAATGCAGCAAGATTAACAAGAAGTGGTATCTTAATATGCAAATTAAACACTTTAGAAGTGTCTTTAGTGCTTTCGTGAGCTTTCAATACCATTATCAGGTACTAAGGTTGGTAACTAATTGAAGATGTAATGGAGACATTACTGAAGAAATTGAAATTGAAATTCTATTCCCATTGGAGGTGTCAATTAAAGGTTATTCTTGGTATGTATAAGCCTTACACCTGGAGAGGGTTTCGCGGGTCAACGCCCCCGGGGCCCGGTCTGTGACCAGGTCTCGTAATAGATACACACAAATTTGTTTACAGAGACGCGTAAGCAAACACTAGGAAATAGTATTTATTACGAAACGTTTCGGTCCTGGGATCTTGAACACTTCTGTATTTGTTTACGGGTTTTTCTAAAGCAAATGTTCTTGTATAGTGTTCAATTGTCGTAATGATGGTGGAAACTGGATGTGCATCTAATACGCTATAGAAAGGCAATTTCCCCCCTCCCTCCAAAAAATTATAAATAGGCACTTTTCTAAGATTTTTTAATAAATAGGCTCATTGTAAAACCTTTGCAAACCTTTGTAAAGCCCAAGCTTATTCCTTAGGGTGGCATTGAAAATGGATTGGGGAAATATTTTTGCTAGTGTGTTTGGGATTGATAAGGACCTGCCAAGTATGGGCCAGTAGGCCTGCTGCAGTGTTCCTCCATTCTTATGTTGCTATGTAACTTACAAGTTCTTGTAACTTTCTCAGATGTGCGGGGACTCGAAATATGGCAAGTAATGTGAGCCGGACATAACAAGGAACCCCCAAATAAGCTACGTATTTATTTCAACTGAGAAAGTTAACAAGTGCCGATTGTTGTGGGTTAGAAGTTGTGGGTTAGAAGTTGTGGGTTAGAAGTTCCCTCTAACTTGACAAGTTTATTTATGGAACTTGCTTAGGAATTATTTAAGTATGAATAATATATGATGAATATAATACATGATGAATATAATACATGATGAATATAATACATGATGAATATAAGACATGATGAATATAATACATGATGAATATAATACATGATGAATATAATACATGATGAATATAAGACATGATGAATATAAGACATGATGAATATAAGACATGATGAATATAAGACATGATGAATATAAGACATGTACATCACTTGGAAACGTTTCGCCACACTGGTTTCTTCAGTCAAATGCAGTAAAACGTTGGAAGATGAGAAGTTTGAGGAATCAGTCCCTCAGCCTGAAGTAGACGTGTTCAGTCAATCAGTCTTGCCAAGTCAAGATTGATGGACTGAACACATCGATTCCAGGCTGAGGGACTGATTACCTCAAAGTCCTCATGCATTTCCACCGTTCTTCGTATTGGACTAATGAAACCACTGTATAGCGAAACGTGTCTTATTCTTCAAAAAAAAGTATATAAAACATCCATATTTTACATATAAAGTGACGTAGAGAGTGAGAACAAAAGAACCACTAAACTTCTAAGATGATATTTGCGTTGCATCATGTTGGGGTAAAAATTAAGGCCCACACAAAACACCTCTGCCAACATTTTATCACAAGTTAACTCTGGAGAAGATGCAGCCTCCACAGCAGACGAACACGCACAAACAACCCTTATTACTAAAGTTGGTGCTCAAAATTTCCAGACAAGGGGGGGAATAGAAAACGTGTTAGGAAAAATAGGAAGAAAAGTCTGGGCCACAAAGTTCAACTCTGGCACTTTATAGAAAGAGACAATCTTTAATCAAATTCCAAGAGATTACACCTGGTCGAGGAAGAGTTACGGACATGGTGTATATTGCTCTCAACTTAAAAGGTGCCTCAAATTTTAAGAAAAAGTTTAAAACTGCTGTTCAAGTGTGTGTGTGTGTGTGTACTCTATGTGGTTGCTGGGGTCGATTCACAGCTCCTGGTCCTGTGTGTGTTTGTACAGAGGTATATAACAAATGTATTATACATATGTGTGTCGTGCCGAATAGGTAAAGCTTGCGATTTTGGCTTGAATAGCATCGCTCTTCTTGCCGAATAAGGCAAGCGAAAATTTGTGTATGTAATAATTTCGCAAAAATCATTCTGAACCTAACGAAAAAAATATATTTCATCGTGTTTATTATTAAATTATTATAAACTTATCTAAAATATATTTATCTGGATTAGGCTAAATTAAATTGCGCTTGTTAAAATAAGGTTAGGTAAGTTTTCTAAGGTTCTTTTGGTACATAATTATTATTTTTTACATTAATATAAATTAAAAAATATATATTTAATCGTATAAAAGAAAATTTTAGAAAGGACTTAATTTTAAACGAGTTTTTGCTAAGTGACCAATTTGACCTATTCGGCACGACATATATATATATATATATATATATATATGCTAGGAATTCGCAAGAGCAGGCGAAATATTCACAAACACTGATCTCTGGCCGACGGAGACTCGACCCTACGAACCTTGTGACAGGAACGCAGTGCTTTACCGACCGTACCACACTGGACCAATACCTTGGCATCCAGCTCACGCTAGACGTTGATCCAAGGCACCCAGCTTTCAGGCAGGTGGCTTACAGCTTTTCATCTCATCCCCTGCATGCATCGACACAATATATATATATATATATATATATATATATATATATATATATATATATATATATATATATATATATATATATATATATACATATATATATATTGCATCAAACGTGATAAAGGATCTCAGGAAAGTGGAAACTGGAGAAAGAACAATAGTTTGTAGCATAGCAAGACTAGGCCTATGAAGAGAGACTGATAGAAAATATAAAAATTCGGCATTAGAGGAAAGAAGAATCATACCCATCCTGTACCTTTACAGGTTTCAAGTGTTTATCCAGACAGGAGCCAGGCTATGTTGATAGTCTGTTCAACCAGGCTGTTGAACAATTAGACACATGCGCTACACGTCCCTCACCTGGCTACACGTCCATCACCTGGCTCCACGTCCCTCACCTGGCTACACGTCCCTCACCTGGCTCCACGTCCCTCACCTGGCTCCACGTCCCTCACCTGGCTCCAGTATACAAGCGCCAATCTTCCTGTCTGGACTTAAGACTCTTCAGTGATCTTCAACTCCCAGACTGAGAGACTGATTACCTCATCTTGTGTATATAGTTCTACTGTCTTCACATTATGTCCTTGAATTTGGATGGTGAAACGTCTAAAGATACCCAGATGTTATACTTGTGTCCAACAAACTATTGCTGTTGGAGGTCTGCTGGCACACACACAGCAATCACTGCTTGGTTGATCTGGTTCTTAGCAGAGGTAGTGGTCCAATTTCTTCTTAAAAGGTTCTATACTTGTACGAGCAATATTCCTCAAATCTGGCAGCGGAATAGTCCAGGACCACGGATGATGACAGTGCTCTTTTATTGTTCCCATGGCTCCCTTACTTTTCATCAGGCTTATTTTACTCTTCCATATATCTCCCTCCAGTACGCTGTTTTGGTAAAGAACGAAAAGTCACAATACCGTGACTGGAACAATACACAAATATCCCACACATACCAGAGAGAAACTTACGACGACGTTTCGCTCATACTTGTACCATTTGCTGGTCTACCATGTGCTGTTAATTTGTTATGGTAGTATATAGCTTTGGGATTTGACACACTATAATATTTCCCAAACAGAATATTCCAAATATTTACAAGTTAGTAAGTTTATTCAGGTATACACAAATACAGGTACGTAGATTATCATACATAGCAGCATAGGTGTAGAGAACCTGGGATAACCCAGGTCTTATTTCCATTGGGGTCCAGTGGGTCCATTCCAGTGTTCCTGGTAATTTGGTCCATCTCTTTGAAACGCCCTGTATACGGACATTCATCTCTCTCTCTCTCTCTCTCTCTCTCTCTCTCTCTCTCTCTCTCTCTCTCTCTCTCTCTCTCTCTCTCTCTCTCCCCTATTTAAAGTTCCTGGATTAATATATATACAGTTCTCAGAGGACCTAATATAGTGGACACTGAGACTCACAAAATCGGTGAGTTTCAGAACTCCCCTGCCATGGGTCCAGGTCCCACCCGGTCTGTGATGTGTTTGAGAGGCGGACAACTGGTATAAAAGGGCTCAATTTGAAGGTGAAGATAGAGATGGGTGGCAGGGATTATAGGAAACATCTCTTCAGCCTCACGATACTCTGTGTTGATCAACTTAAAAGGAACAAGTGTTGAAGACTCGACCCGTGAGACTAAAAATGGTAATACACACACACACACACACACACACACACACACACACACCATAATTACCCTCCCCTCATGAACCTTCATTAATATAACTAAGCCAGGTAATAAATTACTTATTACCTGTATTCACTTTTAATTACCCCTTTAATTATATTTTGTTCATTTAATTCTGAAGGGGTGTAGAGTCAATATTGCAGAAGAAATGTTGCATTTTGATTCAGAGTTTAAATGAAATACTGATTATATATTTGTATATATATATATATATATATATATATATATATATATATATATATATATATATATATATATATATATATATATATATATATATATATATATATATATATATATATATATATATGCAAACAATCGCAGACGGGCGATCTTAACTATGCAAGACAAGCCACGGGGGTGGAAATCTTTAGCTCAAGTACTTTCACACTTCTCAGTGCGTCGTCAGGAGCTTTGCAATGTTGCAAGAGAGCAACTAAAGCAGGGAGAGAGTTCTCAGAGACATTGCAAAGTCCTGCAAAGCCACCCTCGGTGGCTTGTCTTCATATATATATATATATATATATATATATATATATATATATATATATATATATATATATATATATATATATATATATATATATATAGGAGAAGTGGATAAAAAGGCTTCAAGGAAGAATATTTAGATTTCTTTCTGAAGCCGTTTGAATATTCCACTTCCCCTACCACCCCATCTATTTTATACAAACTTTATTTCAAGACAAAATACATAGGGAGTAAAACAACATAGATGACAACTCAGAGCTACATGTCAAATACTTCGTCCAGCTCCCCGTCAGTGGGTCGCGTGCCCAGAACGCTGCAGGCATTTCCCCTCTGGATCGCAATACTGAGTCTCTGAAAGAGGAAGCTGGTCGCCCTGTGGTCCTTGGTTTCTATGATGAGATTTCCACCCAGCTCCTTGAGAAACTTTAGAGCACACTTGCCCCATGCTCCATGGGTCTCCGACCCTATTGGGATAAAGTTATAGCAAGAGGGAAGGTCTTCATATTTGCGGGTCTTCTGGGTCTCCCTGTGGCTGGCAGCTCCACCCCCTTCGGCTAAGGAGTGTGGCAGGTAGGTGTCTGCCAATGTGGCAGCACAGGTGTAGTCCCAAGCAATCTGCTTACCATCCTTCCAGGGTAGCATAGTGGCTCCATCAGGATGCTTTTGACTTCCATCAGACCTCTGCACTTGGGGTTCCCATTGAGCTGGGCAACGGGCTGTGGCGAGGCTTCTCTTTATGATGTCATTGACCTCCTCATGTCTAGCATACTTCCTTCTGATGTGTGACACACGAGACCATGAAGTCCGAATTGATCAGCCGTCGCCCTGCCGCAAATACACCTATGTTCGGTGAGTATGGGGGCGGCTAGGCGAAGAGCAACACCAATCCGAATGGCCTGTGGGTCGAGTCGAGTCCCCAGAGAGGAATTGGGAACAGCTAGAAGGAAATCTCCTGAGTGTAGTGCCTTCACCGCTAGGAGACGAGCTTTGTCCTTTCCTGAAGCGTTGGTGAGCATTGTGTTGGCAATTTTTCCATGATCGGTTTGTCCCAGTGGGACTGTTTGTGCTCTTTGGTAGGAGCTGGTCTACTGGAGGAGTCTGCCAGGATGTCCCACTGCACTGCTGCTTCAATGAACTTGGGGTCTTGAGCTCCCACCACACCTCTCAAACGTTCAGGGACAATCCTCTTGACTAATCCACAGGAGGCCAAACACGATGACAGAAATGCAGGTAACGCTACCTGCCTTGCTTTGCACTCATATATATATATATATATATATATATATATATATATATATATATATATATATATATATATATATATATATATATATATATATATATATATATATATTCAATAACACTGCGACTAGCCGAGGGCTCGAACCCGTGTTGTTTTGGCCCGCGTCATGGTGAGCGAAAATTCCCCGATGCTCTAACCCACATGCACCCAGCAGAGCTAGGTGTTGTACGGTGATCCGAGGACATACGATGGTGTGGGTGCCTCAGAGCTAATTTCATTCTACTCCTCCTTTGGTGTATTATTGTAACCACGAACGAGTGGTATTTAATCAATAGCAACACTGTGACTAGCCGAGGGTTCGAACCCGTGTTGTTATAACCCGCGTCATGGTGAGCGAAAATTCCACGATGCTCTAACCCACAGGACCACCCAATCCTACAAAGATCACGCACCCAGCTGAGCTAGGTCCTGTGGGTTAGAGCGTCGTGGAATTTTCTCCCACCATGAGGTGGACCAAAACAACACGGGTTCGAACCCTCGGCTAGTCGCAGTGTTGTTATTGATTAAATACCACTCGTTCGTGGTAGTGACATTAATGGTGGTGATAGTGATGGTAGTGACATTTATGGTGGTGGTACTGACAATGGTGGTGACATCAGAGGTGGTGACATTGGTGGTAATGACGTTGATGGTGACAATGGTGGTGGTAACATCACTGTACTCCTATTTCCGAAACCAGGGGGTCAAGTCCTTTCTCCAGACTCCCTCCCTCCTACCAATCCCAACACACTTATCACCATTCAGATTACATTAAGGGGAAGCGCTAGACCCGTAGGAGTCTCCAAAGCCCAGCAGAAATAGAGGTTTCTGCAATTCCTAGAATCAAGAGCCTCGCTGAGAGAGGTTCTGACAGAGTTTAAAGATACTCTCTGAGGGGAACGGCAGCTGAGGGTTGTTTTAAAGTTGCCTTGTTCAGGGTATAGAGGGAGCACTGCTGAGGCTCCTGATCCCAGGAGTTGGAGGCCCTCCCTACCCCTCCTCTCTCTCTGGATTAAAAGACACACACACACACACACACTCACACACAAAAGTATGTGTGTGTGTGTGTGTTTTGATCCAGAGAGAGAGAGAGCAAAAGAGAGAGAGCAAGAGAGAGAGAGAGCAAGAGGGAGAGAGAGCAAAAGAAAGAGAGAGAGAGCAAGAGAGAAAGAGAGAGAGAGAGATTAAAGATATAGTGTCAGTGGAGATGGTGTATGACGCGAGACAGAACATATTTCTTCCATGGAGGAAAAATAGTGGAGGGCGATACGAGTGTATGCTGTGAGTATATGCATGGCGTGGTAGATATGCTGCTGGCAGTATGGGTATATACCAGGCGGGATAGTGGGGTATGCTGCCAAGCGAAGTACGGGAATATATACTGCCTTCTCGGTAGAGGTATATTGGTTCTGGCGGCAACAGGCAACTGGAATATTGCATGAAGCAACCAGCTGACACACACACACACACACACACACAGCGGAATAGTCTGACAAGGACGTAGTGGAGGCAGGAATCATACATAGTTTTAAGAAGAGGTATGATAAAGCTCATGGCGCAGGGAGAGTGACCCAGTAGCGGCCAGTGAAGAGGCGGGGCCAGGAGCTATGAATCGACCCCTGCAACCACAACTAGGTGAGTACAACTAGGTGAGTACACACACACACACTTAAAAAATTTAACCAGGTCAGTAAATCCCTCAAGTTAATCGCCGATATTCTAGTTAATTATCAACTTTATGGTCATATTTTGAACTAGATAAATTAATATCAGTAAGCCAGGAGGGTTGATGACCTAATATAACCCAGGAACTCAAGACGTGTGGCTTATCTTAAGAATCTTAGGCCTTGCCTAGTATGGGCAAGTAGGCCTGCTATGTTCTGCTTATTTTCTATTTTTTTCAGAATGCGACTCAACACCAGTCAACTATCTCCTAAGTACAGTACCTGTTTAATGTTGTCTATCAGTAAATAGGTACTCTAGTGGAATTAAGTCACTTTGAATATTTTTAAGTTATTCTAGGTCTCAGAGGTCGGGGAACCTGGGTAAATTACCCCAAATAGGGTAAAAAATGAAAATTTCTAGGGGTAATGAAGGCTCAATAAACATATAAAGAAATTGGAAAAAAAAAATTATTTAATAAGCGATGCAAATTCTGACAGTTATATTCAAACAAGTCATTTTTTGGTTTCTTAATAGAATTCAAAATCTGATTTGTAGGGAGCATTTCTTAGGTTGGCAACAATGTGGACTTTCAGGTCTAGTGGGTAATTTCTCTGTTAACAGATTTGTTTTGGGTCAATATAACAGTTCGCTGACGTCTGACCCAGGTCATATACACTATGATTCAGACTCTCTGACTCGTCGAAATATTCAGTAAAATAACATTTTAGCAAATTTTTCTTATTTTTTTTTAATTCACGCAATTTTAAAAATCGTAACTATCATATAGATTAGTGTAGCAACACTGCTGGTGTTCCCACAACGTAGCTATCATATAGAATAGTGTAGCAACACTGCTATTGTTCCCACAACGTAGCTATCATATAGAATAGTGTAGCAACACACTGCTGGTGTTCCCACAATGTAACTATCATATAGAATAGTGTAGCAACACTGCTGGTGTTCCCACAATTAAACTATCATATAGAATAGTGTAGCAACACACTGCTGGTGTTCCCACAATGTAACTATCATATAGAATAGTGTAGCAACACTGCTGGTGTTCCCACAATTAAACTATCATATAGAATAGTGTAGCAACACACTGCTGGTGTTCCCACAATGTAACTATCATATAGAATAGTGTAGCAAACACTGCTGGTGTTCCCACAATGTAACTATCATATAGAATAGTGTAGCAACACTGCTGGTGTTCCCACAATTAAACTATCATATAGAATAGTGTAGCAACACACTGCTGGTGTTCCCACAATGTAACTATCATATAGAATAGTGTAGCAACACACTGCTGGTGTTCCCACAATGTAACTATCATATAGAATAGTGTAGCAACACACTGCTGGTGTTCCCACAATGTAACTATCATATAGAATAGTGTAGCAACACTGCTGGTGTTCCCACAATTAAACTATCATATAGAATAGTGTAGCAAACACTGCTGGTGTTCCCACAATTAACTATCATATAGAATAGTGTAGCAACACCTGCTGGTGTTCCCACAATGTAACTATCATATAGAAAGTGTAGCAACACTGCTGGTGTTCCCACAATGTAACTATCATATAGAAAGTGTAGCAACACTGCTGGTGTTCCCACAATGTAACTATCATATAGAATAGTGTAACAACACTGCTGGTGTTCCCACAATGTAACTATCATATAGAATAGTGTAGCAGCACACTACTGTTATTCCCACAATATAACTATCATATAGAATAGTGTAGCAACACTGCTGGTGTTCCCACAATGTAACTATCATATAGAATAGTGTAACAACACTGCTGGTGTTCCACAATGTAACTATCAATAGAATAGTGTACAACACTGCTGGTGTTCCCACAATGTAACTATCATATAGAATAGTACGCACACACTCTGTTTTCCCACAATTAACTATCATATAGAATATGTACAACACTGCTGTTGTTCCCACAATATAACTATCAAATAGAATAGTGTAACAACACTGCTGGTGTTCCACAATGTAACTATCATATGGAATAGTGTAACAACACTGCTGGTGTTCCCACAATGTAACTATCATATAAAATAGTTAGCAACACACTGCTGGTTTCCCACAATGTAACTATCATATAGAATAGTGTACATAAGAACATAAGAAAGGAGGAACACTGCAGCAGGCCTGTTGGCCCGTACTAGGCAGGTCCTTCACATTCCATCCCACTAACAGAATATTTGTTCAACCAAATCTTTAATGCTACCTAAGAAAAAAGCTTTGATAATTCGATTACTCATGTGAGTCCACTCAAATCCAACCCTCTCACTCATGAATTTATCCAACCTAAATTTGAAACTACCCAAGGTCCTTGCTTCAATAACCCTACTAGGCAGACTGTTCCACTCATCAACTACCCTATTTCCAAACCAATACTTTCCTATATCCTTTCTAAATCTAAACTTATCTAACTTGAATCCATTATTGCGGGTTCTCTCTTGGAGAGATATCCTCAAGACCTTATTTATATCCCCTTTGTTAATACTCATTTTCCACTTGTATACCTCGATCATGTCTCCCCTCATTCTACGTCTTACAAGTGAATGTAATTTTTGGGTTTTCAATCTTTCTTCATACGGAAGATTTCTAATGCTATGTATTGATTTAGTCATTCTACGCTGAATGTTTTCTAATGAATTAATATCCATTCTGTGATATGGAGACCAGAACTGAGCTGCATAATCTAGGTGAGACCTTACTAACGATGTATAAAGCTGTAATATAACCTCTGGGCTTCTGTTGCTTACACTTCTTGATATAAATCCCAGTAATCTATTTGCCTTATTACGTACGCTTAGGCATTGCTGTCTTGGTTTAAGGTTGCTGCTTACCATCACCCCCAAGTCCTTTTCGCAATCTGTATGGCTAAGTTCTACGTTATTTAACTTATAAGTGCTTGGGTTATGGACACTCCCGAGCTTCAGAACCTTGCATTTATCTACATTGAACTGCATCTGCCACTTTTCTGACCAGGAATTGAGTTTGTCTAAATCCTCCTGAAGTTCCCTGACATCTACGTTTGAATCAATTATCCTACCTATCTTCGTGTTATCGGCGAATTTGCTCATATCACTAGTAATTCCCTCATCAAGGTCATTGACATATATTGTAAACAACAACGGGCCTAAGACTGATCCCTGTGGAACACCACTTGTTACAGATCCCCAATCGGATTTAACCCCATTTATGCACACTCTCTGCTTCCTATTGGTGAGCCATGACGCGATCCATGACAGCACTTTTCCCCCAATGCCATGAGCTGCCACTTTCTTTAACAGTCTCTGGTGCGGTACTCTATCAAAAGCCTTACTAAAATCTAAATAATCAGTATCGAATTCTTTATCGTGATCAACAGCCTCAAAAGCTTTACTGAAGAAGGTTAATAAATTAGATAGGCAGGAACGGCCCCTCGTGAATCCATGCTGAGTATCATTAATCAAATTAAGGTTATCTAGATGGCTTCTAATAATATCAGCTATAACTGACTCTAGTAATTTGCCTACAATTGAGGTCAGGCTTATTGGGCGGTAATTTGACGGTAGTGACTTGTCCCCTGCTTTAAAAATAGGAATTACATTAGCAATCTTCCACATAACAGACACTACACCTGTTTGAAGAGATAAATTAAAAATGTTAGATATTAGTTCACAGAGTTCCATTTTGCATTCTTTAAGAACCCTTGTAAAAAGCTCATCAGGACCCAACGATTTATTTTGTTTCAGTCGGTCTAGTTGTTTCCTAACCATTTCGCTAGTGACTGTGATATTACATAATTTATCTTCTTCAGGGCCACTATAAAAATTAATTACTGGGATATTATTAATGTCTTCCTGTGTGAAAACCGAGAGAAAATAATTATTAAAAATAGAGCACATAACATTCTCCTTGTCAGTAAGATGCCTATAGTTATTTTTAAGGGGACCTATCATATCCCTAACTTTTGTTCTATAAAACTGGAAAAAACTTTTTGGGTTAGTTTTTGAATCCCTAGCAACTTTAATTTCATTGTCCCGTTTAGCTTTTCTTATACCCTTTTTAACGTCCCTCTTAATGTCAGTATACTGATTTATAAGTTGACCCTCACCTCTATTTATGCGCCTATAAATTCCTTTCTTCTGCCCTAAAAGATATTTGAGCCTATTATTCATCCATTTTGGGTCATTTCTACTTGATCTAATTTCTTTATACGGGATAAATGTTCTTTGGGCAGGCTGTATAGTGTTAAGAAAGCTGTCATATGGATAGCTCTCTTCGTTACCCAAGTCCACAGTTTATAAGTGTTCTCTAAACACATTATAATCTGCTAAGCGAAAGTCTGGGACTGTTACTGAATTATCCCTACTATCATACATCCATTCAATGTTAAAGGTAATTGACTTGTGGTCGCTTGTGCCGTGTTCGTCTGTAATTTCTAAATTATTTACAAGGGTTTCCTTGTTTGCCAGAACCAAGTCAAGTAGGTTATTTACCTTTGTAGGTTCTGTCACAAACTGCTCCAAAAAACAATCCTGAACTACTTCTAAAAAGTCGTTTAATTTTAAATTACCTGTCAAGAAATTCCAATTAATCTGACTAAAGTTAAAGTCCGCTAGAATTACTACGTTATCGTGCCTTGTGGCTTTAACAATTTCCTCCCAAAGTAGTCTCCCTTGTTCCCTATCTAAGTTTGGAGGACGGTATATCACGCCTAAAATCAATTTTTCACACCCCTCAAATTTTTCACACCCCCCACACACACACACACAAACACACACACACACACAAACACACACACACACACACACACATTGCTGGTGTTCCCACAATGTAACTATCATATAGAATAGTGTAGCAACACTGCTGGTGTTCCCACATTGTTCCCACAAGTTGACTACATGTGAGCGAAATGTTGCTTGTTTACAATAATAGAAGCTCTTCTATTTTCTTGTGTGCTAGTTGTAACTGCTTGTTGACTATTGCTTGCAATTTCACACAGTGGCTTTATCAGTCCATACAAGAGAATGGTAGCAACACGCGTGTTAACTGTTACAGTTGACATGTGAGAACGTTTTGTTACAATAGGTTATTTTGTGTGCTGTTGTACTCTTGTTGACTATTGTCACACATGTGCTATGTCCTTGAGTGAACAGGGGTGAGTGTCCAGCCTGAGTCGATATGATCCATCATTTTTTAATGATTGATGGACTGATTACATCGACTCAAGGCTGAGGACTGATTACCTCAAACTCCTCCTGTCTTCACCATTCTTTGTATAGACTGATGAAGCCACTGTGTGGCGAAACGTTTCCTCAGTAAAGATACCCAAGTGTTGCTATGTGTCTAATTTATCAACTTGGTGGTTATCTGAACCATTTATCTACAAAGGTTCAAGGTATTTACTTTGATTAAATTGGGTTCTTTAAAAACGCTAGCCAGTAGACCTTCTGCAGTGTTCCTTCTCTTGTTTTTGCGTTCTTGTGTGGAAAAATACACGTACAGTTCAGGACATTTATTATAGAAAACGTTTCGTCACACAGTGGCTTCTTCAGTCCTAATACAGAGATAACTAAGAAACGTAGAGGCAGGTAGTGGCAGCAGTCAGTTTCCTATGTATTAGGACTGAAGAAATCACTCGTGGCGATACGTGTCTTCAAATGTCTTGTACTGTACTGCGTTCTTGATCGAAACGGCAGTGAAGAAAACATTTAAAGAAGACAGTTGAATACGAAGAATTGTTGATGGAAGACTGAGTATCGTGAGTGAAGGCAATTACAACTGCTGTCAGAGTGCAACCTCCCAGTGACATGTGTCAGTCATCGACTCTCAGATTCTTTACCGACTGATTCCGGGAACAGATAGCTACTCCCAGGTCATCAGCCATGAATCAACAGTCGTGTGGGAGGGGAAAGGAATATAAATTGATGCGATTTTTGTGATGTATATGTAATGCAATGTTTATAGTGTCAGGAAGAGATAGTCTTATGGTAACTCAAGAAATCGTAATGACATGATTGCAAACAAACCATACCATGGGTGAGGCTTGAACTCGCGGTCAGAGATTCGTAAAACTCCAGTGGATAACGCGTCGGGGTGAAGTTTTACGACTTTCTGACAGCGAGTTCAAGCCCCACCCGTGGTATGGTTAATCTCATGGTAATTTTTCGTATATATACCATTTGTTGCAGCTCTTACGACCCTTTCATGGCATTCTTTGTGTGTGTGTGTGTATATATATATATATAAGGTGGGTGGGGAAGGATAAAGGAGGTACAAACCACGGTACGAGTGGGGGTTAGAACCCATGGCGAGTGAGTGGTAAAGCTCCAGGCCAGTGCGTAAACCACTGGGCCAACTGGCTACAATAAAATTAATCAATTGAAGGAGGTACGTTATACAGTGAGAGGTGTATGACTCAGTGAAGATTTATACACATTCCCAGCAACTGGGATCTGTATTATGTAAATAACCAGTTTGTAAATGGTCCAAGTTGGACCGAAACGTCGTGGTAATCTCTCTTCTATGTGTGGGTTATTTGTGTATTGTTCCAGTCACGGTATTGTGCCTTTTAGTTCTTTAAATACCAAGTTGCTGTACAAGTCTGATTATATATGGAATATATTAGATAACTAACACCATGTTGCTGTCCTATTCCAATAAAGGAAAATATCGTCTAAGAGCCCACAAATGAGGGTATTGTGACGCTGGTGAAGGGTTTTTGATCCAGTTAAGTGAATCTTTCTACGGAAGGGTATTTACAGGGTTGGTACGAATTCCTAACTTTATTACAAGATAAGAGGTGTTAGCTGGTTCATTGGCTTACACGTTGGCCTGGAGTTTTACGACTTGCTTGCCGCGAGTTTAATCCCCACCCATACCGTGTTTTGTTTACATCAGCTCATTTGAAAGCCTTTTTATTGATATGAAACATTCAAATAAGGAATATGATGAAATTGGAGCCATCTGTGAGCCATCGATTTCATTTGGTCAGCTGACTTTATTTCATCGATGTTATGCTGTACGAACATGTTCCAGACTCGAGTCATTCCAGGAATGAATGATCTCAGTTGAAGTGATACGCTTGAGAAGGGTACAGCCAGAGTGTAGTTGCTGTTTGCTGCCCGTCTTGTGGTGTAGAAGCTGTCTTCTCGCTTTCCGCGAAGTGGAACCAAGTGTGGCACTCCAACAATATTAATGTTGTACATAACAGTAGGCCACTCACGCTTCTTCGGTGTTGAAGACTCTGCCGGAGTGACAGATCTATCCAGGGCGGGTCCAGGAGAGAGATGGATCGTCTTTGCTCGGTTCTCTATTCTGTCCAGAAGTCGTAGATGAGAAGGAGGTCAGGCAGTCCAAGACATTGAAGCATACTCAAGGTGAACACGTGCCTCATACAAAGGTTCTGCAGTCTCTGCTGTCAGCCAGGTGCGAGATTCGCAATAGTGCTGTTAGCTTTTTGGCTGACTTGCTTTGCAAGATTTACCACATGGTTTTTCAATGACAATTTGGAATCAAATTTCACCCCAAGGATATCGACCTCATCCCTGTGTTCCAACATTCTCCCATTCATACTTCCAGTGCTCCTGCATTACCATCATGGTGCCTAGACACTATCATTCTTACTACTGCGCCAGCATTACCATCATGGTGCCTAGACACCATGTCTTACTTGCTCCAGCATTCCATCATGGGCCTGACACCATGTCTTCTGCTCAGCATTACCATCATGGTGCCTAGACACTATTCTTACTACTGCTCCAGCATTACCATCATGGTGCCTAGACTATTCTCACGTCCAGCATTACCATCATGGTGCCTGGGACCATGTCTTATACTGCTCAGCATTACCATCATGGTGCCTAGACACCATGATCTTACTACTGCTCCAGCATTACCATCATGGTGCTAGACACATATCTTCTGCTCAGATTCTCATGGTCCCTAACACTATTCTTACGACC
>WNWK01003349.1:0-60000 GCA_009830355.1 Cherax destructor | reverse complement strand
TCCCATCTTCAGGACTCAAGTTCGGCCTGCCGGTTTTCCCTGAATCCCTTCATAAATGTTACCTTGCTCACACTCCAACAGCATGTCAAGTCCTAAAAACCATTTGTCTCCATTCACTCCTATCAAATATGGTCACGCATGCTTGCTGGAAGTCCAAGCCCCTCGCACACAAAACCTCCTTTACCTCCTCCCTCCAACCACAGATTTATACACTCTTGAAGTTATTCTATTTTGTTCCATCCTCTCTACATGTCCGCTTTAGAAAGTTAAATGCGAAAACAATTCCAGATCGCTTCCCACTTCTTGTACTTGGTGACCTTTTACATAATATTAGAGATAAAGTCTTCTCGACCCTAGATTTGTTACAAGGGTTTTGGCAAGTCCCTCTTCATGAGGACAGCCAAGAGCTAACCACATTCTCCACTCCAACAGGTCATTATCACTTCCTCTGTATGGCCTTCGGTTTACGCTCATCGCCTATCACATTCTCGAGGCTCATGACTAATATCTTTAGAGGCCTCATAGGTAACACACTTATGGTGTACTTAGATGATGTGATTGTCATGTCAGAAGACTTGATGTGGTACTTGGTAAGCTTGAAGAAGCCAATTTAAAGTTCAAACTGTCTAAATGTCAATTTTTTCATTTCAGAAATGTTTCTTTGTCACATAGTCACTCCTAGAGGGGCTACGACTGATCAAAGTAACAGCAGTATTAATTTTCCATCTCCCAAAACTGCTGATGCTGTAAGATCCTTTGTGGGCTTAGCAGGTTTTTATAGACCTTTCATTGCTATTTTTTTCTTCCATAGCAGCTCCTCTAACTGAGTTGCTTAAGAAAGATGCTCCTTTCATTTGGACCTTCCGTCAAGAAAGAGCATTCCTAACTCTAAAAGAAAAGCTAACTTCTGCTCCAATTTTGAAATTTCCAGATTTTTCTAAGCCTTTCTATCTAACAACTGATGCTAGTTCAATTGGCATTGGTGCCGTACTAGCTCAGAAGACCGATAGCAAGTACAACACAGTTGCATTGCTAGCCGAGTCCTTACAAAGGATGAATGCAATTATACAGTAACTGAGCAAGAAGCCTTAGCAATAGTATGGTCTTTAAAGCACTTCCGAGACATTATTTATCAGTACTCTGTTCAAGTCTTGACAGACCATGCCCCATTGCCCCCTTTATTCCAGAACAAACAACCTACTAGAAGACTAGCCAGATGGTCCTTTGAACACTTACCTGACAAGTCAAATGTAGTTACAGATGCTTTATTGCGACATGTTTGTATAGTAACTGCAGATCCTCCGTTTAGTGCTGAGGACGTAAAGAACGATCAAAGAACAGATCCCATGTGGTCTGGCGTGATTCGGTTCCTGCTCCAGGAAGATCTTATTCTTACTGTGAAGCCACAAACACCCATCAGTGACTTTGTCATGAACCAAGAATTACTGTATCGAACAGCCAAGCAGGGTACTCCTAGCAGAAGGGTATACCAGTTAGTAATTCCACAGTCACTAGTGAATGTAGCCTTACAGCTAGTTCACGATGTACCAGGTGTTGCGCACCCTGGTATGGGTCGTTCTATAAAACAAGCCAGATTGAAATACTTTTGGCCTCGTATGGCAACTGATATTTCTGAGTATGTTAAGAAATGTAGTGTCTGTTTTAGGAATATGGCTCAAGCTAAGACTTAAGATAAAGTTAATGAGTGGACTGTAGTTGGCAACATAGCTTGAATAACAGCTCTTGCATATGCAGTTGTCCCCACAGGCAATGTCTTGAAGCTGTTATATTCACTCCCTAAGGGTTGTGTGCAAAAGTAAAATAAAGAGAGTATGTGAATAATTACCCCAAAGGGGTGTTTTGTCAGTATATCCAGATCAATGAATAATTGATTACTGACGTGAGACTTGTTCTCACTTTGTTGGGCTCAAAACCCCATGTATCACCGAGTGTATGAGAAATCTCCCCAGAACATACATCAGTTCCTAACTGTGCAGTCAACTGAATCACTCTATGTCTAAGCAGACTTACCTGGGTATGTATGTCGGACCCTTAAGTATCACCTGGATAACCACTGTCTTGATTGAAGAAGTGTCTTTGAGGAATGACACACGTCCTAGTCTGGAATTTTGTAGCACTCACAATGTCACTATACATTCTTCAATACAGTGGACCCCCGAGTTACGAGCACCTCGGAAATCGTACAATTATGTAAGTATAATATTGTAAGTGCTTTTGTAAGTGTATTTTTGGGGGTCTGAAATGGACTAACTTTCTAGACATTATTCCTTAAGGGAGAAAATTCGTTCAGTAATGGCACTTGAGCAGCCTTCTGGAATGAATTATGCTCGTAACTCGGGGGTCCACTGTATTTGTCTATTTGTTCATCTCACAATAATGTCATAAGAAGCTGCACATACTTCTTTTTAATTATTTAATTTGTGTTGATGGAGATTGTCAGTAAGGTTGAGGACGCACTGTTCATTCCGTTGTTTAGGTCAATGCACGTGCTTGTAACACACTCCTCAGTCCATAGTTTATAACAATCTAATCGCCCCTGCCCCACTTCAGCTGCCACTGCCCTCCGCATCTCTAAACATAAAGGAAGTGATGATCCAAGCAGATTTGCCTTCCTTGCCAAACTTCAACAAAAGCTATATTAGATTCTTGATATCATGAGTGCAGGATTTTCTTAATTTTCCTGCTGCCGTAAGAGATCGATTGTCTCTCATTAACCCACCCTAGTTACAACAGTGGTCAGCCATGATGTATCTTACAAGGAAGAGGCGTGTCTTGTGACTGGTACACGCTGGTAAAGCATCTGCTTTCAATTACTTGATGCGGAAGCAAACAAGATGCCACTGCCCTTTCTGAGAGGGTCGTCCCTCCTGCTGAAAGGGCTGAAAGGAGCTGATGACCCCCTCCTGAAGAAAATTTTCTCCACAGTCTGCAAGGAACATAAAGGCAATGTTAATGGTCCTAATCCAATTCAGGTGTATCCAACTACTAGCGAACCATGGGAAAGAGTTGTTCTAGATCTGTTAACTAATTTCCAATGTTTCCTCCAGGGCAACAAACATTTGTGTGTTATGGTAGATCATTTCACCAGATATTGTGAGTTAGTTCCTATTGCAGATAAGACTGCCGAGACAGTAGCTAAAGCGTTTAAAGAACGTATAATCTGCAGGCATACAACTCCTAAGTCCCTAATAACAGATAATGGAGGTGAATTCTGTAATGAGATTCTTGAAAATTTGTGTACCTTGTACAAGATCTCTAAATCAACAATTGTTCCTCACCGTCCTGCCAGTAATGGGTTAGTGGAAAAAACTAATAAGAAAGTATTTGATGTATTGAGAGCCACTATCAATCCCAATAATGCAACCTGGGATGAAGTTATACCTGATGCTCAGTGTGCAATAAATTCTGCTTACAATGCTTCAATAGGGGACACTCCACATTATGCGTTGTACAGGTCGATAAGTGTTTGCCTTATGAGTTGTTATATTCTAATCTGAAACCAAATTACAATCCTGATGATTTCATAGCAACTTGTACCAGCTAAGGTCAAAGTGTTTTTAGAAGAATTCGAGAAACACTTCATAAATCAACAGCAGAATTTACAAGAGTAACTAATACTCGAGCAAAGCCGACCAAAATTAAAGTAGGTTCAAGAGTTATGCTGACTAACTTTAACAAAATGTCCACAATGCCTAAGCTTGATCAAAAGTTTGTTGGTCCTTATCGAGTAGTTGAACATATCAATGGCAATAAGTATAAGGTTAGAGAAATCAGTACTGGTCAGTATGAAGAATCGCATTTAAATCATATGAAGTTAGTATGCGATGATGAGGATGTTCCTACCCAAACTAATGTGACAGACTGACAATCCTTCTGACTCTGTACCTCTACCTCTAACAATCAGTCAGACGACCATCCTGAATGTCATTATTCCCTATGTACACGACAAGTATTGAGAAATCCTCTAGTATCATTTGTAAATACCAATTTAGATCTTCCTCAACCACAAATTGAGTTACCCATTGCAACAGAGTTTGATCCTCCCAGAGAAGATAACCATTCTGCTTATGTAAATCTCACCCTAGCAGAGTTGGGGTTAAATGTAAATAACCTGTATAGATGAATAATATAGTTTAAAATGTATTTCAACTCTGTTACAATATCAACTTAGTATTATTCAAGAAATTTTTTTTGTATGTGTTCACGTTCTCTCCGAATTCTGAGATTTAACAGTTATAGATTTGAGTGCACCAAGTCTGCCTTTTCTGTTAAACACTTCCATCTTTGTACATATCCTTCCTCAGAATCTGTAGATCACTTAAATACAGATCGATCGATCAAATTTTCTTTTTATCTCTTTTATTGTACTATTCCATCGTCGAGCTTTATTAATTCCTATGAATTGTGATATATCATACTTGTAATGCATTACAAGATCCATTACATTAGCATCCATCCCGATAATATCCTTATGTATAGTTATAATGTTCAACTGTTGAGTATTTTGACATTGTTTAGAATTAGCCCAGAGCTGTACACCAGTAGTCTCTAGTTTGTATTAGCTGTATGTCGAGAGGCAATACATAACATGCCGAGCTGTCAGTAGTAGTTCAGTAGTAGTATTTGTATCTTACCAATAACCGTTACTGATTCACCGTCTCCCTACGTGAATTCACTGACCATTATGTGACTCATGCTGGCCCATCATGATGTCACGATCTCTTTGAATGCCCTCCGGGCACTGAGCTTCTCAGTTCAGAGCAGAGTATAGAGACGACAGGTCAGGCTTGGCTCCATCCTTTATTTTACCTTCAATATAGAAGTTACCAGCCATTCGACGTGTGTTTATACCCAATTCCATCTTTCGAACCCCCATACGACACAGACACTGTACTTCCAATCTCCAGGACTCAAGTCTGGCCTGCCGGTTTCCCTGAATCCCTTCATAAATATTACCTTGCTCACACTCCAACAGCACATCAAGTCCTAAAAACCATTTGTCTCCATTCACTCCTATCAAATGCGCTCATGCATGCTTGCTGGAAGTCCAACCCCTCGTGCACAAAACCTCCTTTACCCCCTCCCACCAACTATTCCTAGGCCGACCTCCCACCTTCCCTCCACTACAGATTTATACACTCTCGAAGTTATTCTATTTTGTTCCAACCTCTCTACATGTCCAAACCACCTCAACAACCCCTCCTCAGCTCTCTGGATAATAGTTTTGGTAATCCCGCACCTCCTCCTAATTTCCAAACTACGGATTCTCTGCATTATATTCACACCACACATTGCCCTCAGACATGACATCTCCACTGCCTCCAGCCTTCTCCTTGTTGCAATATGCACCATCCATGCTTCACACCCATATAAGAGTGTTGGTATAACTATATTCTCATACATTCCCCTCTTTGCTTCCACGGACAAAGTTCTTTGACTCCACAGACTCCTAAGTGCAACACTCACCCTTTTCCCCTCATCAATTCTATGATTCACCTCATCCTTCATAGACCCATCTGCTGACATGTCCACCCCCAAATATCTGAATACATTCACCTCCTCCATACTCTCTCCCTCCAATCTGATATCCAATCTTTCATCACCTATTTTTTTTATCCTCACCACCTTACTCTTTCTTATATTTACCTTTAATTTTCTTTTACATACCCTACCAAACTCATCCACCAACCTCTGCAACTTCTCTTCAGAATCTCCCAAAAGCACAGTGTCATCAGCAAAGACCAACTGTGACAACTCCCACTTTGTGTTAGATAATCTTTTAACCCCACACCTCTTGCCAACACCGGCGCATTCACTTCCCTTACAACCCCATCTATAAATATATTGAACAACCACGGTGACGTCACACATCCTTGTCTAAGGCCTACTTTTACTGGGAAATAATCTCCCTCTCTCCTACATACTCTAACCTGAGACTCACTATCCTCGTATAAACTCTTCACTGCTTTCAGTAACCTACCTCTTATTCCATACACCTGCAACATCTGCCACAGTGCCCCCTTATCCTCCCTGTCATACGCCTTTTCCAAATCCATAAATGCCACAAAAACTTCTTTACTCTTATCTAAATACTGTTCAGCTATATCTTTCACTGTAAACACTTGGTCTACACACACCCTACCTTTCCTAAAACCTCCTTGTTAATCTGCTATCCTACTCTCCGTCTTACTCTTAAATTCTTTCAATAATAGCTCTACCATACACTTTACCAGGTATACTGAACAGACTTATTCCCCTATAATTTTGGCACTCTCTTTTGTTCCCTTTACCTTTATACAAAGGAACTATGCACGCTCTCTGCCAATCCCTAGGTACCTTACCCTCTTCCATACATTTATTAAATAAAAGCAAAACTATATCTCCACCTGCTTTTAACATTTCTATCTTTATCCCATCAATCCCAGCTGCTTTACCCCCTTTCATTCTACTCACTGCCTCATGAACTTTCTCCACACTCACAACTGGTTCTTCCTCACTCCTATAAGATGTTATTCCTCCTTGCCCTATACACGAAATCACAGCTTCCCTTTCTTCATCAATACTTAACAATTCCTTAAAATATTCCTTCCATCTTCTCGATACCTCTAACTCTCCATTTAATAACTCTCCTCACCTATTTTTAACTGTAAAAATCCATTCGTTCTCTAGGCTTCCTTAACCTATTAATCTCACTCCAAAACTTTTTCTTATTTTCAACAAAATTTGTTGATAACATCTCACCCACTCTCTCATTTGCTCTCTTTTTAAATTGCTTCACCACTCTCTTAACCTCTCTTTTTCTCTCCATATACTCTTCCCTCCTTGCATCACTTCTACTTTGTAAAACCCTCTCATATGCTAACTTTTTCTCCCTTACTACTCTCTTTACATCATCATTCCACCAATCGCTCTTCTTCCTTCCCACACCCACTTTCCTGTAACCATAAACTTCTGCTGAACACTCTAACACTACATTCTTAAACCTACCCCATACATCTTTGACCCCCATTGCCTATATTCTCACTAGCCCATCTATCATCCAATAGTTTGGAAATAGGGTAGTTGATGAGTGGAACAGTCTGCCTACTTTAGCATTTAGGTCCCCTACCACAATTACCCTCTCACTTGATTCAAAAGTATCTATACATTCGCTTAACATCTCCCAAAATCTCTCTCCTCTAAACTCCTCTCTTCTCCAGGGGCATACTCGCTTATTATGACCCACTTTTCGCATCCGACCTTTATTTTAATCCATATAATCCTTGAATTTATACATTTATATTCCTTCTTCTTTCATAATTGATCCTTCAACATTATTGCTATCCCTTCCTTAGCCAGCACATTCAAGCATCCCAGTTTTATAAAGTTTTTCTTCTTCTCTTTTTTAGTAATGTATACCGGAGAAGGGGGTTACTAGCCTCTTGCTCCCGGCATTTTAGGCGCCTTATATGACACGCATAACTTACGGAGGAAAGATTCTTTTCCACTTCCCCATGGAGAATAGAGGAAATAAAGAAGAACAAGAGCTATTAAGAAAAAGAAGAAAAACTAGATATGTGTATGTAAATATTTGCATGTGCATGCCAGTGTAGTGTGACCTAAAGTGTAAGTAGAAGTACCAAGATATACCTGTTATCTTGCATGTTTATGAGACAGAAAAAAGACACCAGCAATCCTACCATCATGTAAAATAGTTACAGGTTTATGTTTCGCGCTTGGCAGGACGGTAGTACCTCCTGGGTGGTTGCTGTCTACCAAACTACTACCTATATATATATATATATATATATATATATATATATATATATATATATATATATATATATATATATATATATATATATATATATATATATATATATATATATATATATATATATATATATATATATATATGTATATATATATATATATATATATATATATATATATATATATATATATATATATATATATATATATATATATATATATATATATATATATATATATATATATATATATATATATATATATGCAAGACAACCACTATGAAAAATAGAGGAATTCCAAGCGCTGTGACTACTCACATTATCAAGGAACTATAAGGAAACATGACAAGAAGGGCTTATATAAGGGGCGAGACTACACTCACAGTCACATCACACTAACAAAGACTACACCTCACAGTAGCGTAACATCGCACGACTCTGTGAAGAGGAAAATAAGAAAGGACCTGAAACTCTTCCAAAGAATTAAGATTAGTCCAATTTATTATTAAATTCTTCCCAAATTTTATTAATTATAAATGAATCCAATTTATATAAACCAAAAGAAATATTCATATTATTTTCAAAACTGCTTTTAATGAAACATGATTCTATTATATTTCTCTCAACCATGGACTTGCTTGATACAACCTTCTCAGCATTTTGAAAATCAATTGGATGGTTAAAATCTCACATGAATAAATAGAGCATTAGAATCTTGTCCAGTTCTAATGCTATATTTATGTTGTTTTAATCTTAGTTCAAGACTTTTACCAGTTTGACCAAATAAACTTTATCGCATATTTTACAGGAATCTTATAGACACATCCGTCAGCATTTTGGGGAATTTTTATCAAAAGTCTTTTACTGTATCAAGATTTTTAAATACAACTTTGATATTAAAATTCTTAAGAAAGGAAGGCATATCAACCAAGTTTTCTTGTAAGGAGAACCAACATATTTTTGGTTGAATAAGGTTGGTTGTCCCTTGGATTGTAAAAGTATTCCTAGCTATTTTAAAAGATTTATCAATTATGTTTCTTGGTATTTTAAATCATTAGCTATTTCATAAATTTTAGAGATTTCTTCATGTATGAACTCTGGACTACAAATACGTAAAGCTCTCAAAACATTGAAGAAAAACCGACACTTTAACTCTATCTTGATGTGAAGAGTAATAGTGTACATAGGAACAATTATTTGTAGGTTTTCTGTAAATTTTAAATTTAAAATCAATGTTACCCTTAATAATAAAAACATCTAGGAAGGGCAATGATTTATTTACTTCAAATTCAACAGTAAAATTTATAGAATGAGCTAAGCTATTTAATTTAACAAGGAAATGGTTTATATCTACTTCCTTAGGCATAAGGAAGTAGATATAAAAAATTCCCCCCAAAATGCTGACGGATGTGTCTATAAGATTCCCTGTAAAATATGCGTTAAAGTTTATTTTGGTCAAACTGGTAAAAGTCTTGAACTAAGATTAAAACAACATAAATATAGCATTAGAACTGGACAAGATTCTAATGCTCTATTTATTCATGTGAGAGATTTTAACCATCCAATTGATTTTCAAAATGCTGAGAAGGTTGTATAAAGCAAGTCCATGGTTGAGAGGAATATAATAGAATCATGTTTCATTAAAAGCAGTTTTGAAATAATATGAATATTTCTTTTGGTTTATATAAATTGGATTAATTTATAATTAATAAAATTGGGAAGAATTTAATAATAAATTGGACTAATCTTAATTCTTGGGAAGAGTTTCAGGTCCTTTCTTATTTTCCTCTTCACAGAGTCGAGATGTTACGCTACTGTGAGGTGTAGTCTTTGTTAGTGTGATGTGACTGTGAGGTGTAGTCTCGCCCTTATATAAGCCCTTCTTGTCATGTTTCCTGTTATAGTTCCTTGATAATGTGAGTAGTCACGAGCGCTTGGAATTCCTCTATTTTTCATAGTGGTTTTCTTGCAAAATATATATATATATATATATATAATATATATATATATATATATATATATATATATATATATATATATATATATATATATATATATATATATATATATATATATATATATATATATATATATATATATATATATATATATATATATATATATATATATATATATATATATATAATGATATATATATATATATATATATATATATATATATATATATATATATATATATATATATATATGCATATATTTATATATATTAAGTTTTTCAAGTTTATGTCGCGTGTTAGTTTTTATAGGTCATTGTTCTCCTTTTACGGTCAGATAAGTTTTTCAATCTCATCCAATTTTTAGCGTAAACTTGGATATACTGGTGAGGTGCGAGGCTGAGTTGACACTCTCCCCTGCTGTCAGACTGCGTGTACCTGCTGTCAGACTGCGTGTACCTGCTGTCAGACTGGGTGTACCTGCTGTCAGACTGGGTGTACCTGCTGTCAGACTGGGTGTACCTGCTGTCAGACTGCGTGTACCTGCTGTCAGACTGCGTGTACCTGCTGTCAGACTGGGTGTACCTGCTGTCAGACTACTAGTACCTGCTGTCAGACTAGTACCTGCTGTCAGACTGGGTGTACCTGTTGTCAGACTACTAGTACCTGCTGTCAGACTAGTACCTGCTGTCAGACTGGGTGTACCTGCTGTCAGACTACTAGTACCTGCTGTCAGACTAGTACCTGCTGTCAGACTGCTAGTACCTGCTATCAGTCTACAAGTACTCAAGAATTCGGAATGTTGATGAATTAGACACATGTCCTACAACAATTGGGTGTTTTTAGTGAGGAAAATATTGGCCACACAGTGGCTTCATCAGTCCAATACAAAAAGAATGGTGAAGGTCAGAAGGAGTTTGAGGTAATCAGTCCCTCAGCCTGGAGTCGAAGTAATCAGTCTATCAGTCTTGATGGACTGATTGCAGTACGGAATGTGCATACATGTCTCAGTGTGTGTGTGTGTGTGTGTGTGTGTGTGTGTGTGTATACCTGGTAGACCCAGTTTGGTTTTTGGTGTATACATGGTCAAAAGCGTTTTATATGCGTACACATGCATACATGAACCAGTTCGCTCTCTGTATACGCATATCTATACACATACAGTACTAAATTGTTCTATGTATACACACACAAGCTAGTATTGCGTGTACACATACAGCAGCAATCTGCTAGTTACACAGAGGAGCGGTGACTCGACCCCTGAGACACATGTAGGTGAACACACATACACACACATCCCTGGATGTGTACACAACACCAGCTGGTAATATATGTACACTGCAGACATGTAAATAGGTAATAACGTTAAGGGTTAATTTTGTGTAAACAGAGAGAGAGAGAGTTTCTGTATTTGCTCTCTCTCTCTCTCTCTCTCTCTCTCTCTCTCTCTCTCTCTCTCTCTCTCTCTCTCTCTCTCTCTCTATCAATCTATCTGTCTATCTATCTCTCCCTCTCTTTCTCTCTCCCTTTATCTCTCTCTCTTTCTATCCCTCTCTCTTTCTCCCTTTATCTCTCTCTCTCCCTCTTTTTCTATCCCTTTATCTCTCTCTCCCTCTCTCTTTCTCTATCCCTTTATCTCTCTCCCTCTCTCTTTCTCTATCCCTTTATCTCTCTCTCACTTTCTCTCTTAATTATCTCCCCTTCTCTCATTAAAGCCTCTATATCTTTCCTGTTTCCACTCCTTTGTTCTGTTTCTCTTGTATCGTCTCACTCTTCAACTCTTCGTATTCTCTCCTAGTTTCTCTTCTCCCTCTCTTCTCTTTCCTACCCATTCGCATTTTCTCCTAGTAACAAAAAAAATAAATTGGATATATTGAATGGCTGGGTTGGTAGCGACTCGCCTCACACTGATGTCCGGGTTCGATCTCCGGTCCGGGTGGAAACATTGGGGGAGTGTTTCCCTAAGACATCTGATGTCCCTGTTCACCTAGCAGTAAGCAGGTACCTGGGTGTTAGTCACCTTACACCTGCTGTCCCTGTTCACCTAGCAGTAAGCAGGTACCTGGGTGTTAGTCGACTGGTGTGGGGACAAAATTAACCTAATTTGCCAGAAATGCTCTGCATAACCAGGGGCTTTCTATATAGTATATCATTGATGTCAGCTATGGTCTGTATAATTTGTATCATGTACTTGTTGAAATATTATTATTATTATTATTATTATTATTATTATTATTATTATTATTATATCAGCTATCTCTTGAGGATATAGCTGTGTTAAACCATGGATATATATATATATATATATATATATATATATATATATATATATATATATATACATCGAGGGAATACAGTGGAACCCCGGTGTTCGAACGTATCGGACCTCGAACAAACCTGAGCCTAAGTCCGAACGATATTCTGAGTCCATGCTCTGACTTACATTCAGTCGTAACAACTTGACAGGAAATCCCTGTTTCAAAAGTGCTCTGAAGTGACTTCTGACACTGACCTGACTCGCGAAGACATTTGGAAGAGTCAGGTCAACATCCTCCAGTGTGTGAGGCTGATAAACACCACTTAGGAACCAATTAAGTTCAAACACCGAGGTTCCACTGTATAGCATAGACTATAGACGTGCAATATGCAGAATGGTTTTTATCGTTGTCTATAGGTAAGTAAAACGAATATACCAAACGCTAATGTATATACGAGGAATATTAGTAAAATGGATCATAAATATGTAAAGAAATATATTTATCATAATTTATGGATCTGTAAATAGAATTAAAATTTCATAGGCAATAGGTGTGTAAATAGGATGGATATTTCATAGGAAATAGGTACGTAATAAAGCTGGATGAATATACCATAGGAGATAGGTACGTAATAAAGCCGGATGAATATACCATAGGTCTTTGTGAAGTAACATGAATATTCATTGAGAAATAAAATATCCCGATAAGTGCAAATCGCTGCACTTGCGGTAGCATTGCGCGGCCGCTCAGGCGCGCACCTTTCCCGACACGTTAAATTCACGAGCGCAGCGGCGATAGATAATATTTTTTGTGTTGTATTTTGGTAAACGTTTTCCCGCTTTTATCGAAGGTTTAAAATAAAACCTTTGTTATTTTTATTCATGATTTTTAATGTGTTTTATCCTTTATTAATACTACTACTAATTATTATTATTATTATTATTATTATTATTATTATTATTATTATTATTATTATTATTATTATTATTATTTATTATTATTATTTTTCTTATTATTAATTATTTATTATTATTTTTTTATTATTATTTATTATTATTATTATTATTATTATTATTATTATTATTATTATTATTATTTTTATTTTATTATCGTTAGTTATTAATATTAGTACTATCACTATTTTGATAAATCCAAATAATCTTCCTTGAATCCTTTATTATCACTTATCGTTAGCTATTAATATTAGTATTATATATATATAAATATTTCTTATTATATATATATATATATATATATATATATATATATATATATATATATATATATATATATATATATATATATATATATATATATATATATATATATATATATATATATATATGCAAAAAGATCACAGTAAACAGGTGATATCAAAATATGCAAGACAACCACTATGAAAAAATAGAAGAATTCCAAGCGCTTTCGTGACTACTCACATTATCAAGGAACTATAAAAGGAAACATGACAAGAAGGCTTATAAAGGGCAGAATACACCTCACAGTCACATCACACTAACAAAGACTACACCTCACAGTAGCGTAACATCGCACGACTCTGTGAAGAGAAACATAAGAAAGGACCTGAAACTCTTCCCAAGAATTAAGGATTAGTCCAATTTATCATTAAATTCTTCCCAAATTTTATTAATTATAAATGAATCCAATTTATATAAACCAAGAGAAATATTCATATTATTTTCAAAACTGCTTTTAATGAAACATGATTCTATTATATTCCTCTCAACCATGGACTTGCTTGATACAACCTTCTCAGCATTTTGAAAATCAATTGGATGGTTAAAGTCTCTCACATGAATAAATAGAGCATTAGAATCTTGTCCAGTTCTAATGCTATATTTATGTTGTTTTAATCTTAGTTCAAGACTTTTACCAGTTTGACCATAATAAACTTTATCGCAAATTTTACAGGGAATCTTATAGACACATCCGTCAGCATTTTGGGGGGAATTTTTTATCAAAAGTCTTTTTACTGTATCAAGATTTTTAAAAAACAATAAAGCATCTATTGAAGGGCAAAGATGAATTAATTAAAAAATTTACTTCCACTAATCCATCTTTACCTTATATGTATGGATTAATTAAAACACACAAACCTGGTAATCCTGTTAGACCAATTATTAGCTCCATAGGTTCAGTTTCTTATAAACTTTCTAAATGGCTTGTTGATATATTGAGCCCAATTGTTTGAAAAATTTCTAATTTTAATGTTAAAAACAACTTAGATTTAGTTGATAAATTAAGCACCTTGACTGATTTAAATGATTTCAATATGGTTAGTTTTGATGTTACCTCCTTGTTTACAAAAGTTCCAGTTGATGATTTACTAAAGTTCTTATCTGAAGAACTGGTTAATTACGATTTACCATTGCCAGTTCCTACTATCATTAAACTTATTAAACTTTGTATTGTTGATGCAAAATTTGTATTTAATGATGAGTTTTACACTCAGAAGTTTGGTATAGCAATGGGAAATCCTCTTTCACCTGTTCTTAGTAATTTATATATGGAATTTTTCGAAACAAGATTGCTTAACACAATCCTTCCCAATAGAGCTAAGTGGTATAGATATGTTGATGATATTTTGTGCCTTATGCCTAAGAATGTAGACATAAACCATTTCCTTGTTAAATTAAATAGCTTAGCTCATTCTATAAATTTTACTGTTGAATTTGAAGTAAATAACTCATTGCCCTTCCTAGATGTTTTTATTATTAAGGGTAACACTGACTTTAAATTTAAAATTTACAGAAAACCTACAAATAATTGTTCCTATGTACACTATTACTCTTCACATCAAGATAGAGTTAAAGTGTCGGTTTTTTCTTCTATGTTTTTGAGAACTTTACGTATTTGTAGTCCAGAGTTCATAGATGAAGAAATCTATAAAATTTATGAAATAGCTAATGATTTAAAATATCCAAGAAACATAACTGATAAATCTTTTAAAATAGCTAGAAATACTTTTTATAATCCAAAAGGGACAACCAACCTTATTCAACCAAAAATATGTTGGTTCTCCTTACCATGAAAACTTGGTTGATATGCCTTCCTTTCTTAAGAATTTTAATATCAAAGTTGTATTTAAAAATCTTGATACAGTAAAAAGACTTTTGATAAAAAATTCCCCCCAAAATGCTGACGGATGTGTCTATAAGATTCCATGTAAAATATGCGATAAAGTTTATTATGGTCAAACTGGTAAAAGTCTTGAACTAAGATTAAAACAACATAAATATAGCATTAGAACTGGACAAGATTCTAATGCTCTATTTATTCATGTGAGAGACTTTAACCATCCAATTGATTTTCAAAATGCTGAGAAGGTTGTATCAAGCAAGTCCATGGTTGAGAGGAATATAATAGAATCATGTTTCATTAAAAGCAGTTTTGAAAATAATATGAATATTTCTTTTGGTTTATATAAATTGGATTCATTTATAATTAATAAAATTTGGGAAGAATTTAATGATAAATTGGACTAATCTTAATTCTTGGGAAGAGTTTCAGGTCCTTTCTTATGTTCCTCTTCACAGAGTCGTGAGATGTTACGCTACTGTGAGGTGTTGTCTTTGTTAGTGTGATGTGACTGTGAGGTGTAGTCTCGCCCCTTTATAAGCCTTCTTGTCATGTTTCCTTTTATAGTTCCTTGATAATGTGAGTAGTCACGAAAGCGCTTGGAATTCTTCTATTTTTTCATAGGGGTTGTCTTATATATATATATATATATATATATATATATATATATATATATATATATATATATATATATATATATATATATATATATATATATATATATATATATATATATATATATATATATGTATATATATTGCATATTCTGATATACAATTTAAACACTGGAGAAGAGAATTAAGATGCAAGTAAAGAATATTTATTCTTCTGGGAAAAGAATCACCTGACGCGAGAAGTGGGGATCAAGTCCGATGTTTCGCTAAGAGTTTTGTGACTATTTCGTTGTGATGTATGATCAGCTGTCTCTTTGATCTGTCAAGAAATTATAGAGTCATTAGCTTTTTTTTTTTTTAGCTGCTGTGGGTTATTTTGGGAGGTGGGGTTAATATGTTGATAAAATATGTATTAGACTTCTTTGCTGATTAAGACACATGTGCAACAGTTGGGCATCTTTGTTGATGAAACGTTTCGCCCCCACAGTAGGCTTCTTCAGTCAGATACACAAAGAATAGTTAAGATCAGGAGTTTGATGTACTGAGGGACTGATTTCCTCAAACTCCTTGTGATCTTGACAGCTCTTCTATGTATTGGACTGATGAAGCCACTGTGTGGCGAAACGTTTCATCAATAAAGATACCCAACTGTTGCACATGTGAATTAATCATCAAGGAAGTGTAATGCATATTTTATCAATATATCAACCCCACCTCCCAAAATAACCCACAGCAGCTAAAAAAAAAGATAATGACTCTCTAATTTCTTGACAGATCAAAGAGACTGCTTGTACCTGCTGTCAGACTACTAGTACCTGCTGTCAGACTACTAGTACTTGCTGTCAGATTAGTACCTACTGTCAAACTAGTACCTGCTGTCAGACTAGTACCTGCTGTCAGACTAGTACCTGCTGTCAGATTGCTAGTAACTGCTGTCAGGCTACTAGTACCTGCTGTCAGACGACTAGTACCTGCTATCAGACTAGTACCTGCTGTCAGACTGATAGTACCTGCTATCAGACTAGTACCTGCTCTCAGACTGCTAGTACCTGCTATCAGACTACTAGTACCTGCTATCAGACTAGTACCTGCTCTCAGACTGCTAGTACCTGCTCTCAGACTACTAGTACCTGCTATCAGACTAGTACCTGCTCTCAGACTGCTAGTACCTGCTATCAGACTACTAGTACCTGCTATCAGACTAGTACCTGCTCTCAGACTGCTAGTACCTGCTCTCAGACTACTAGTACCTGCTATCAGACTAGTACCTGCTCTCAGACTGCTAGTACCTGCTCTCAGACTACTAGTACCTGCTATCAGACTAGTACCTGCTATCAGACTAGTACCTGCTGATACGTTTGAGTGATTAGAGGGACATAATGCATTAGATTTTACCAATGAAATGCTAATTCATTGTGCATCTCATATCCATCCTGTGAACGGTAAATCAACATTGACCCCCAAAATTCACATTTGAACCCCAAAATTAATATTTGAACCCCACAAAATCACATTTGAACCCCACAAAATCACATTTGAACCCAACAAACTCTCATTAGAACCCACAAACTCACATTTGAATCCGACAAACTCACATTTGAACCCCACGAACTCACATTTGAACCCCACAAAATCACATTAGAACCTTACAAACTCTCATTAGAACCCACAAACTCATTAGAACCCCACAATTTCACATTAGAACCCGCAATAATTCTCTTTAAGCCCACATTAAAACCCAGAACCCCACGACAAGAGGGCCAGTGATGAGAGAGAGTTCCTGGCCACGGTACACCTCAACAGGGCCAGCTGAGAGATAGTGGCCCATTAATCTCTCCTGCTGGTAATTGAAGGCCATAATGCTACTGAGACGGCCCAGTCTCCGGACACGTACAAGGGGAGACAGGAGGGCAGAGAGACGCTAGACACGTGCAAAGGGAGACAGGACAGCAGGGAGACGCTAGACACGTACAAAGGGGAGACAGGAGAGCAGGGAGATGCTAGACACGAACAAGGGGAGAAAGGAGGGCAGGGAGATGCTAGACACGTACAAGGGAAGACAGGACAGCAGGGAGATGCTAGACACGTTCAAGGGAGACAGGAGGACAGGGAGACACTAGACACGTGCAAAGGGAGACAGGAGGGCAGGGAGATGCTAGACACATACAAGGGGAGACAGGACAGCAGGGAGATGCTAGACATGTGCAAGAGGGAGACAGGAGAGCAGGGAGACACTAGACACGTACAAGAGGAAACAGGAGAGCAGGGAGATGCTAGACACGTACAAGGGGAGACAGAAGGACAGGGAGACGCTAGACACGTACAAGAGGACATAGGACAAGGAGGCGCTGGACACGTACAAGAGGACATAGGACAGGGAGGTGCTGGACACGTACAAGGAGAGAGCAGGGAGACGCTAGACAAGTACAAGGGGGAGACATGAGGGCAGGGAGACACTGGACACCTAAGAGTAGGGAGACGCTAGACACGTACAAGGAGACACAGGACAGGGAGACACTAGACACAAGAAGAGACGGAAGAAGAGAGGATGCGGACACATGCAAGGAGAAGAGACGATGCAGACAGGACTGGAAAGGTCTGAGACACATACTAAAAGAACCAAGGCTGGAAGAGAGGTTCCGGACACATACAGTGAGAGAAGAGGACACGGAAGAGTACAGCGGAGGTTCTGGATACATACCAGCCTGCAAGAACATTCAGTATGCACAAAAATAATTCCATTTTTACGTACAATATGAATATTCACGACCGTGTACAGTATACCCTCTCAGTGTACAGTATATTCTCTCAGTATACAGTATACCCCTTCAGTGTAGAGTATACCTCTCAGTGTACAGTATACCCCTTAGTGTAGAGTATATCTGGGCAGTTTGTCTCAGTGTACAGTATACCTTAGTGTACAGTATACCTCAGTGTCCAGTATATCGACTGATAATTTAATACTTATTTTAAGTATTCAAGCATTCTTAACTGGTGGTTAAGAGAGGACATGCAGCCTTAATGACCCTCGTGTAGTAGACTCTACCCTCCCATTAACCAACCCATTAACCTAATGAGTGGGAGGGTAGCACTGATCCCATAGTGAAGAGGCGGGGCCAGGAGCTGTGAATCGACCCCTACAACCACAAATATGTGAGTACAGTGAACCGTAAGACGTAATTAGATGTATTATATATATATATATATATATATATATATATATATATATATATATATATATATATATATATATATATATATATATAATATATATCAACTATGAAAAAATAGAAGAATTCCAAGCGCTTTCGTGACTACTCACATTATCAAGGAACTATAACAGGAAACATGACAAGAAGGGCTTATATAAGGGCGAGACTACACTCACAGTCACATCACACTAACAAAGACACACCTCACAGTAGCGTAACATCTCACGACTCTGTGAAGAGGAAAATAAGAAAGGACCTGAAACTCTTCCCAAGAATTAAGATTAGTCCAATTTATTATTAAATTCTTCCCAAATTTTATTAATTATAAATGAATCCAATTTATATAAACCAAAAGAAATATTCATATTATTTTCAAAACTGCTTTTAATGAAACATGATTCTATTATATTTCTCTCTCTGGTAAAAGTCTTGAACTAAGATTAAAACAACATAAATATAGCATTAGAACTGGACAAGATTCTAATGCTCTATTTATTCATGTGAGAGATTTTAACCATCCAATTGATTTTCAAAATGCTGAGAAGGTTGTATCAAGCAAGTCCATGGTTGAGAGAAATATAATAGAATCATGTTTCATTAAAAGCAGTTTTGAAAATAATATGAATATTTCTTTTGGTTTATATAAATTGGATTCATTTATAATTAATAAAATTTGGGAAGAATTTAATAATAAATTGGACTAATCTTAATTCTTGGGAAGAGTTTCAGGTCCTTCTTCATGTTCCTTCTTAGTGTGATGTGACTGTGAGGTGTAGTCTGCTTGTTAGTTATGTCTGTATGTTTCCTGTTATAGTTCCTTGATAATGTGTGTCACGTAAGCCTTGGAATGTTTCATCAAGGGTTATTCTTGCTATTTTATATCATTTTATGTGATTTCTTGCATATATATATATATATATATATATATATATATATATATATATATATATATATATATATATATATATATATATATATATATATATATATATATATATATATATATATATAACACATCTAATTACGTCTTACGGTTCACTGTACATATGTATATACACATATGTATGTTAATTTGTGAAAACAAATTGGAATACATATGTGTAAATTACCTAGGATAACCCATGTGGTGGAGTATTAGTCTCAGAAGGGGCAGTAACCCAAATCAGCAAAATGATGGTTGTATTGGTGGTGGTTGAAATTCAACACAGACTCAGCACACAGCAAGGGAAGAATGTGAGAAGAGAGAGAGAGAGAGAGAGAGAGAGAGAGAGAGAGAGAGAGAGAGAGAGAGAGAGAGAGAGAGAGGCAGCTTAACACAGCGTGGAGGGCGTGTGGTCCCATCCTGATAGCGGGACTTACAGCATTCGAAGCTGTTCTCTCCCACACTCTGGGAGATTCATCTGCAGACGGGAGAGAGGATGCTGGATGGAACGAGAGGAGTAGAGAACTGGTTGTGAGGAAGCTGAAGAGGAGGGATCGAGTGAGAGAGCAGGATAGGAAGGTGAGAGAGAGAAGGAACTCAATGGGAGAAAGAGAGGTAATTGGAGAGAATGAGAGCTAGCTCAAGAGAAAGAGGGATGGCTTGGGAGATTAGATATAACGAGGGGTATAGAAAATCTATTTCACCTTCACAAAAAAAAAATACAGAATGAAAACTGGCTTTGAATAGAAGAAATTAAAAAATATATATATTCAGGTTGATCATATAATGAACACGAACGTGTTCTTTCTTCTCCCTGGTAGCGATGTGTTCATGTTCTGCTGTGTTCTTTCGGCTCACGAGTCTAGGCCTAAGGTGGAGTGCGTGGGCATGTTGTCAGTGGCTTTCTTAGAGTCCAGTGGAGTTAGTTATGTCAGAAAATTTGCAGGGTTTTGAGGCTCATTCGTGGAAACAAAATCACTTGGATTGTCGATCTTTAGACTGATTAGTGACTCGCTAAACACAGAGTTATATTGAGACTTCAGTATCTCACTCATTTCTTTGTTGTTATCTGTGTAAGTCCCATCTTGTCTGAACAAGGGGGACCGATATTAGATGTGTTTTTAGCTCCCCCTGTGGATAGACGTAACGTCAGTGTCTAAACGTAACGTCAGTGTCTAAACGTAACGTCAGTGTCTAGACGTAACGTCGGAGGAGGATAAACGCAACAGTTTGTCCAATTATTTTTAACAAGGAACGTAAATGATCCGGAAACGACACAAGGAACTAAAATGGGAAAAAAGAAATGGGTGAAGACTCGAAACTGGCTCCAAGAAAATAGCATGTCTCTCTGAATGTAGGATCCTGTAGGGGCAGTTCAGTGGTCGGAGGTCTGGAGGAGGAGATTGTGCTGACAAGAAAAACACAGACTCGCACTTTTGTCAAAATTGATGGAGTGAACGCATCGACTCAAGGCTGAGGGACTGATTACCTCAAACTCCTCCTCTTATTCCACCTTTTTCTCCATTGGACTGAAGAAGGCATCGTGTGGCGAAACGTTTCCAGAATAAAGATTCCCAGATGTTTCTCCAGGGTCTCATTTGTCGCCACATAACCCGCATTTAGAAGAGGAGCTTATGACGACGTTTCGGTCCAACTTGGACCATTTAGAAGTTTCGGTCCGACTTGGACCATTTAGAAGTTTCGGTCCGACTTGGACCATTTAGAAGTTTCGGTCCGACTTGGACCATTTAGAAGTTTCGGTCCGACTTGGACCATTTAGAAGTTTCGGTCCAACTTGGACAATTTACAAAGCCACTTTGAGACTTTGTAAATGGTAAAGAGAGAGTGAGGGAGAGGAGAGAGAGAGAGAGAGAGAGAGAAGAGAGAGAGAGAGAGAGAGAGAGAGAGAGAGAGAGAGAGAGAGAGAGAGAGAGAGAGAGAGACGGAGAGATCTAATTAATATGAAAAAATATTCCACTTAGAAAAAAAAATTCATTGTAACCTCTGTATACCGAAGCAAAATATGTTTTTTTTTTCCGAAATACAGGGTGTTTTAAAATGATTGACCCAATTTCAAAGCAATACTGCTTTAAAATTGGGTCCATCATATGAAACACCCTATTTGAGAATCATCCTTGATCGTTAAGATGGTATACCAGAGTGGCTAAAAGTGCTCGTGGCTACACAGCTACACACAACACTGGAGGGTACGACACATGTGCTGCCACAGATAACTGTCGCACATGTGCCCTATCAACTTATCGGTATTGTATAATATTATCATATTCACTAATAATAATAATAATAATAATAATAATAATAATAATAATAATAAAAATATTTATTTCTACAAGAACTTGACGCAACTTATACAGACCATAGCTGACATCAGTGACATACTGTATAGAAAGCTCCTTGTTATGCAGAACATTTCGGGTAACTTAAGTTAACTTTAGCCCAGGATGCTACCCACACATGTCTGCTAACACCCAGGTACCTACTTACTGCTAGGTGGACATGGACAGCACGTGCCTTAAGGAAACACGCCCAATGTTTTCAGCCGTACCGGGGATCGAACAACGGACCGCAGTTTGTGAGCTGAGTGCGCTACCAACCGAGGTACGGGACACTTTGGAAACATGGAATTTGCTTGTGAAGTCTAGTGCTTTACCTGGCGATGTCAACTATGCAGAGGGGAAATATTTAGTGACCTGGTATACCTGATTCCATGGTTAACTTTTTCAATATTAAGGCTTACAACATGTGAGTCAGCTGACGCATTCTGAGTGAATTGTCAGCTGAGTGAGAGAATTGTCAGTTGAGTGTGAGAATTGTCAGTTGAGAGAGAGAATTGTCAGTTGAGTGAGAGAATTGTCAGTTGAGTGTGAGAATTGTCAGTTGAGTGAGAGAATTGTCAGTTGAGTGAGAGAATTGTCAGTTGAGAGAGAGAATTGTCAGTTGAGAGAGTGAATTGTCAGTTGAGTGGGAGAATTGTCAGTTGAGAGAGAGAATTGTCAGTTGAGTGGGAGAATTGTCAGTTGAGAGAGAGAATTGTCAGTTGAGTGAGAGAATTGTCAGTTTCACTGAGAAGTTGTCAGTTGAGTGGGATTGTTAGTTGAGTGAGAGAATCTGTCAGTTGATGAGAGAATCTGCTATCTACCAACCTACTGATGTTTCATCGTTTTCCTCACCTGCATGACCCAGGTGTTATCATCATGGATGGCTGCTCTCTACTAACCTGCATGACCCACGGTATTATCATCCTGGATGGCTGCTCTCTACTAACCTGCATGACCCACGGTGTTATCATCATGGATGGCTGCTCTCTACTAACCTGCATGACCCACGGTGTTATCATCCTGGATGGCTGCTCTCTACTAACCTGCATGACCCACGGTGTTATCATCCTGGATGGCTGCTCTCTACTAACCTGCATGACCCACGGTGTTATCATCATGGATGGCTGCTCTCTACTAACCTGCATGACCCACGGTGTTATCATCTGGATGGCTGCTCTCTACTAACCTGCATGACCCACGGTGTATCATCCTGGATGGCTGCTCTCTACTAACCTGCATGACCCACGGTGTTATCATCATGGATGGCTGCTCTCTACTAACCTGCATGACCCACGGTGTTATCATCCTGGATGGCTGCTCTCTACTAACCTGCATGACCCACGGTGTTATCATCCTGGATGGCTGCTCTCTACTAACCTGCATGACCCAAGGTGCTATCATCATGGATGGATGCTCTCTACTAACCTGCATGACCCACGGTGTTATCATCCTGGATGGCTGCTCTCTACTAACCTGCATGACCCACGGTGTTATCATCCTGGATGGCTGCTCTCTACTAACCTGCATGACCCAAGGTGCTATCATCCTGGATGGCTGCTCTCTACTAACCTGCATGACCCACGGTGTTATCATCCTGGATGGCTGCTCTCTACTAACCTGCATGACCCACGGTGTTATCATCATGGATGGCTGCTCTCTACTAACCTGCATGACCCACGGTGTTATCATCCTGGATGGCTGCTCTCTACTAACCTGCATGACCCAAGGTGCTATCATCATGGATGGATGCTCTCTACTAACCTGCATGACCCACGGTGTTATCATCCTGGATGGCTGCTCTCTACTAACCTGCATGACCTTTTATAGGTGCCTATCATCATGGATGGATGCTCTCTACTAACCTGCATGACCCACGGTGTTATCATCCTGGATGGCTGCTCTCTACTAACCTGCATGACCCACGGTGTTATCATCATGGATGGCTGCTCTCTACTAACCTGCATGACCCACGGTGTTATCATCCTGGATGGCTGCTCTCTACTAACCTGCTATTTACTTATGTACATTTCCCAGAGTTAACAACTGTCACACTGACATATTTTGTTATTCTCCCAGAAACAATAAACATTGATCCAGCGCATAAGAGAGTTCGAACACTTCCAGGAAATTTCGAGTCCCTCTGTATGAAAAAAAGAAATCAGTAGTATTCATGAAGAATATTCATGTAGTTGCTAGATACACTATGCCATCTCTCTTCTGGATTGCCTTTGAAAGTTCAACTTCTAACTCACGACTTTGTCTGCCCGAAAATGCATGTTAGTGGCTTTGTTTGTGATAAACAATATTTTATTGTTTGTAAAGTGCATTTTGTGTACTCAAAGAAATAAAGTTGTTTATTGTTTAACTGAACTTAAAGGACACTTAAGCAAACACTGCGTCATATTAGAAGCTTTTCACCTTGAACACTTCGAACGTTAGAGGTGATCAAGGTCCCAGTACGTAGTCTTAGAGAGTTTGTACTGGGATCTTGAACACTTCTAACATTAGAGGTGATCAAGGTCCCAGTACGTAGTCTTAAGAGCTTTGTACTGGGATCTTGAACACTTCTAACATTAGAGGTGATCAAGGTCCCAGTACGTAGTCTTAGAGAGCTTTGTACTGGGATCTTGAATACTTCTAACGTTAGAGGTGATCAAGGTCCCAGTACGTAGTCTTAGAGAGCTTTGTACTGGGATCTTGAATACTTCTAACGTTAGAGGTGATCAAGGTCCCAGTACGTAGTCTTAGAGAGTTTTGTACTGGGATCTTGAACACTTCTAACATTAGAGGTGATCAAGGTCACAGTACGTAGTCTTAGAGACCTTTGTACTGGGATCTTGAACACTTCTAACATTAGAGGTGATCAAGGTCCCAGTACGTAGTCTTAGAGAGCTTTGTACTGGGATCTTGAACACTTCTAACATTAGAGGTGATCAAGGTCCCAGTACGTAGTCTTAGAGAGCTTTGTACTGGGATCTTGAACACTTCTAACGTTAGAGGTGATCAAGGTCCCAGTACGTAGTCTTAGAGAGCTTTGTACTGGGATCTTGAACACTTCTAACATTAGAGGTGATCAAGGTCCCAGTACGTAGTCTTAGAGAGCTTTGTACTGGGATCTTGAACACTTCTAACGTTAGAGGTGATCAAGGTCCCAGTACGTAGTCTTAGAGAGCTTTGTACTGGGATCTTGAACACTTCTAACGTTAGAGGTGATCAAGGTCCCAGTACGTAGTCTTAGAGAGCTTTGTACTGGGATCTTGAACACTTCTAACATTAGAGGTGATCAAGGTCCCAGTACGTTAGCTTAGAGAGCTTTGTACTGGGATCTTGAACACTTCTAACATTAGAGGTGATCAAGGTCCCTGTACGTAGTCTTAGAGAGCTTTGTACTGGGATCTTGAACACTTCTAACATTAGAGGTGATCAAGGTCCCTGTACGTAGTCTTAGAGAGCTTTGTACTGGGATCTTGAACACTTCTAACGTTAGAGGTGATCAAGGTCCCAGTACGTAGTCTTAGAGAGCTTTGTACTGGGATCTTGAACACTTCTAACGTTAGAGGTGATCAAGGTCCCAGTACGTAGTCTTAGAGAGCTTTGTACTGGGATCTTGAACACTTCTAACATTAGAGGTGATCAAGGTCCCAGTACGTAGTCTTAGAGAGCTTTGTACTGGAATCTTGAACACTTCTAACGTTAGAGGTGATCAAGGTCCCAGTACGTAGTCTTAGAGAGCTTTGTACTGGGATCTTGAAGGCTATACCACTTGATCATATCAGCTACCAAAACTTGCATCATGAACCGCAGCATCGAATTCCACCTTTAAGAAACTGAAGTACATTCTTCCATCCCATCTTCCTATACCTGATACTATCACAACCATGGAAAAAGAGTAGCTGTGAGAGTAGCGTTTCTGTTTGTCGATTAGCGAACGAGAGATCGAGCCTTCACTATCTACTTGCACTGTATAACCCATGTGTATTCACCTAGAGCGTTGACTCGACGCCTTAGGTGTTGTTGTTGTAGATTCGCTGGTACTCTCCCGGCCCGGGTGTTTTCCAGATGGTGACCCGACCTTGGCTCCCTGTCGTGGGAGTGTCTGAGACCTTTGTCTCCCATGGGAGGTGAAGTACCCCCCCCCCCATCGTCTGGGACCAACAGTCCCCAGGCCTAGCCACGTTCCCCGCCCTCACGGGGATCGTAGGGAGAAGCTAGGCCTGTCTCCCATGGGAGGAGGTACAAGTACCCCCCCCCCCTCCCCATCGTCTGGGAAAACAGTCCCCAGGCCTAGCCACGTTCCCCGCCCTCACGGGGGCTCGTAGGAAGGAGCTAGGCCTCTTGTCTGCCATTTTCCACGCCCCAGGGGGACCGTGGAAATGGCAGTCTTGTGAGCTGCGGATGGTAGCAAGCTCTAGCTCTGGCACCTACCGCGCCCTAGAAGGGCTGAGGATGGTGTCTCCCTTCTCCTGCCGCCCTAGGTGTTGCGTCAACACTCTTTGAGTCTAGATGTTGCTTCAAAGTTGCGTCAGCGTTATAGGTTTGCGTCAAAGCTGTCAACGTTGGATCAATGCTTTGCAACGCGTCAGTAGGTGACTGAAGAAACCTGTGTACAAATCAGGAGGAAATTCAACTCGCAGGAACAAAATTCTTACCAGACGAAATTCAACAAATTCAACAAAATCTCAGAGGCAATGTGAATTTGTTTTTTTTCAGTGGAATGGAACCTCCAGATGTGACTTGATTTTTATTGTAAGTAAAATTTGTTTATTGCTTCTTCCCTCTCCCTTTCCTCCCTTTCTTTATTAACTTTTCCCTCAACTACTTTATCAATTTTTGTTGATTTTTTTTTATATATATTTTATGATTTTTTATTGATTTTTTAATCTATTTTATAATTTTTTTTTAATTTGGTCACCTAATTTGAGATTTTTATTCAATATTTTTATCTTTTATGATTTTTTATTTAATTTTGTCACCTAATTTAAGATTTTTATTGATTTTTTTATATCTATGATATTTTTATTGAATTTGGACACCTAATTTATGAATTTTTTTTATTGATTTTATGATTGTTATTGGATTTTGTCACGATTGTTTAATTAATTTTTTTGACCTATTTTAGGATTTTTAAAAAAAATTGTCATCTGATTGGATTTTTTATTTGTTTTTTAATCCTTTGAATTTAATTGATTATTGTGTTAAATGTTTTATGATTTTCATTGATTTTTGAAGCCCTTTTTTTTATTTTCGATTTTTTATTTGGTCATGTATAGGGAATTAATGCGAGTAAGAGCTAAATGCGCAAGAGTCACACAGCATCTGGGATGTAATCAGGTTTGATCTGAGGAAATGGAGGCTGGAAATGTAACGATTGACGGGGGGAATCCTCCAGCTATCGCCAAACTAACGATATCCTGAAGGGCGTAACAAGGCGATAACGAGACGGAATTACGATAATTTAGCGATATTGAATGTAAAAACGTCATCGTATTGAATTTATGGTAATTTTGAAGGGAAATTTGGAGGTCCTGACGGCTGGGTGTCGCCGATTGTCCTGTAATTGAAAGTTGGGTGACGTATGGCACCATCCCGATGGTGTTATTTAGGTGGAGTGACACTCACGAGGGTCGTTAGTGTGTGTACTCACCTAGTTGTGGTTGCAGGGGTCGGTTCATAGCTCCTGGCCCCACCTCTTCACTGGCCGCTACTGTCCTTCCGCCATGAGCTTATCACTTTCTTAAAGCTATGTATGGAACCTGCCTCACTATCTCTTCCCAAACTATTCACTTCCGCCCACTTGTGACTGAAGAAATACTTCCTAACTTCTCTGTGATTCATCTGAGTCTTCAACTTCCAACTGTGTCCCTTGTTGCTGTGTCTCATCTCTGGAACATTCTGTCTTTGTCCACCTTGTCAATTCCTCTCAGTATCTTATATGTCGTTATCATGTAACCTATCTCTCCTGTCCTCCAGTGTCGTCAGGTCGATTTCTTAACCTCTCCTCGTAGGACATACCTTAGCCCCGGGGACTAGTCTTGTTGCAAGCCTTTGCACTTTCTTTACCTTCTTTACGTGCTTGGCTAGGTATGGGCTCCAAACTGGTGCGGCTTACTCCAGTATGGGCCTAACGTACACAGTGTACATTCTTTATTAAGATGTCGGAATGCTGTTCTTAGGTTTGCCAAGCGCTTGCATGCTGCAGCAGTTATTTGGTTGATGTGCGCCTCAGGAGATGTGCCTGGTGTTATTCTCACCCCAAGATCTTTTTCCTTGATTGAGGTTTGTAGTCTTTGACCCCCAAGACTGTACTCCGTCTGCGGTCTTCTTTGCCCTTCCCCAATCTTCATGACTTTGCACTTGGTGGGGTTGAACTCCAGGAGCCAATTGCTGGACCAGGCTTGCAGCCTGTCCAGATCCCTTTGTAGTTCTGCCTGGTCCTCGTCCGTTTGAATTCTTCTCATCAACTTCACAACATCTGCAAACAGAGACACTTCAGAGTCTATTCCTTCCGTCATGTCGTTCACAAATACCAGAAACAGCACCTGTCCTAGGACTGACCCCTGTGGAACCCCACTCGTCACTGGCGCCCACTCTGACACCTCGCCGCGTACCATGACTCGCTGCTGTCTTCCTGACAGGTATTCCAGCTTTTGCACTAATCTCTTGTGTGGAACTGTGTCAAACGCCTTCTTACAGTCCAAGAATATGCAATCTACCCACCCCTCTCTCTCTCTTGTCTTATTACTGTCACCCTGTCGTGTGTACTCACCTAATTGTACTCACCTAATTGTGGTTGCAGGGGTCGAGACTCAGCTCCTGGCCCCGCCTCTTCGCTGTCTGCTACTGGGTCTCTGCTCTCCCTGCTCCATGAGCTTTATCATACCTTGTCTTAAAACTATGTATGGTTCCTGCCTCCACTATATCTTTCTCTAGACTATTCCACTTCCTGACTACTCTGTGGCTGAAGAAATGCTTCCTAACATCCCTTTGACTCATCTGAGTCTTCAGTGTGTGTATGAGTGTGTATGTGTGTGTGTGTGTGTACTAGCCTACATGTACTTATCTGTATGTAGTTGCAGGGGTCGTGTCTTAGCTAGTGTGTGTATGTATATATGTGTCTGATGAATAAGTGAGAAACATTCTAAGGGAGACAGCATTTAAATGTCAGTATGAGAAATATATGGCTTTAGAATCAACGTGTAATAAGAGAAGTAGGAAAGAGTCTGTGCTTCTGCCTATTCTCACATCAAGAGTGGGAAATGTTAACCATTTTCACACCAAGAGAGAGAAATATCAGCCATTCTCACACCAACAGTGAGAAACATCATTCTCACACCAACAGTGAGAAACATCATTCTCACACCAACAGTAAGAAACATCATTCTCACACCAACAGTGAGAAACATCATTCTCACACCAACAGTGAGAAACATCATTCTCACACCAACAGTGAGAAACATCAACCCTTCTCACACCAACAGTGAGAAACATCAGCCATTCTCACACCAACAGTGAGAAACATCAGCCATTCTCACACCAACAGTGAGAAATATTAAGTATTCATGTTGATAGATTAAGCCAACGTAAGACTAGGGTGTCGCCCTCTCCTTGTTGACAAGGGCAATTTCTGCAGTGTTAAGGATTGTGGCAGGGTTAAGAACTGTGGCAGGGTTAAGAACTGTGGCAGGGTTAAGGATTGTGGCAGGGTTAAGGATTGTGGCAGGGTTAAGGATTGTGGCAGAGTTAGGGATTATGACAGGGTTAAGGATTGTGGCAGGGTTAAGAACTGTGGCAGGGTTAAGAACTGTGGCAGGGTTAAGGATTGTGACATTGTTAAGGATTGTGGCAGGGTTATGGATTATGACTGGGTTAAGGTTTGTGGCAGGGTTAAGAACTGTGGCAGGGTTAAGGATTGAGGCAAGGTTAAGAACTATGGCAGGGTTAAGAACTGTGGCAGGGTTAAGAACTGTAGCAGGGTTAAAAACTGTGACAAGGTTAAGGACTGTGGCAGGGTTAAGGATTGAGGCAGGGTTAAGAACTGTGGCAGGGTTAAGAACTGTGGCAGGGTTAAGGATTGAGGCAGGGTTAAAAACTGTGGCAGGGTTAAGAACTCTGGCATGGTTAAGGACTGTGGCAGGGTTAAGGATTGTGGCAGGGTTAAAGATTGTGGCAGGGTTAAGAACTGTGGCAGGGTTAAGGATTGAGGCAGGGTTAAGAACTGTGGCAGGGTTAAGGATTGTGGCAGGGTTAAGGATTGTGGCAGGGTTAAGGATTGTGGCAGGGTTAAGGATTGTGGCAGGGTTAAGAATTGTGGCATGGTTAAGGATTGTGGCAGGGTTAAGGATTGTGGCAGGGTTAATAATTGTGGCAGGGTTAAGGATTGTGGCAGGGTTAAGAATTGTGGCATGGTTAAGGATTGTGGCAGGGTTAAGGATTGTGGCAGGGTTAAGGATTGTGGCAGGGTTAAGGATTGTGGCAGGGTTAAGGATTGTGGCAGGGTTAAGAATTGTGGCATGGTTAAGGATTGTGGCAGGGTTAAGGATTGTGGCAGGGTTAAGAATTGTGGCATGGTTAAGGATTGTGGCAGGGTTAAGGATTGTGGCAGGGTTAAGGATTGTGGCAGGGTTAAGAATTGTGGCAGGGTTAAGGATTGTGGCAGGGTTAAGAATTGTGGCAGGGTTAAGGATTGTGGCCGGATAATAGCCGGATTATGGCCGACCAGTCATATCTGAGTCATATTATTAACGCACCGGCCAGGTCTTTCCCCCTATCTTACCATCACAAGAGCAACAGGTATAAAATAGAAGCCAAAACGGTGTGTGTTGCTGAAGACCTTTTATCGTTACGACGTTTCTCCCTAGAGCATTATTTTGACAGTGCTCTACACTGAGCGAAACGTTGTCTCTATGAGAACTTGTGTAGTGTTTCCCTACTCCTTCCATTTACTTCTTATATTACTGCCCTTTTTTTCGAAATGTTTTGACCATTTTTCATATTTAAGTTTATATGATTTGTACAAAATTCTAAAGTTATTTATAAATATTCAGTTCCATGAATATTCTTACGTGTTTAGATAAATTAAGACCCTCGCAAACTCGTCTTAAAAATTTCATATACCCTAAAATGAGTTTAAACTGACTACATCACTTCATTCACTCACCCACTTTATACCCATGCTACAACCCTCTCACCCGATTTACAACCATGCTACAATCCTCTCACCCAATTTACAACCATGCTACAACCCTCTCACCCAATTTACAACCATGCTACAACCCTCTCACCCAATTTACAACCATGCTACAACCCTCTCACCCAATTCACAACCATGCTACAATCCTCTCACCCAATTTACAACCATGCTACAACCCTCTCGCCCGATTTACAACCATGCTACAACCCTCTCACCCAATTTACAACAATGCTACAACCCTCTCACCCAATTTACAACATTGCTACAACCCTCTCACCCGATTTACAACCCTCTCACCCAATTTACAACCATGCTACAACCCTCTCACCCAATTTACAACCATACTACAACCCTCTCACCCGATTTACAACCATGCTACAACCTTCTCACCTTATTCACACACAATTACACGCACATTATCATTCACAAACACAACCATCCCCACGACTACCCACTTCAATATCTACTAACCAAGATAGTACATTGTCAATTAGGTTCATGGGACTAGAACCAGTTAGGTCCCTTTTAGACTGGGACCAGTTAGGCCCAGGACCAGTGAGGCGAAATAATTTTACATGGTCTCTGGCCGGAACATATGAACTGGGAAATCTACATAATGAATAATAATGAATAACTAACTGAATAATTTAATTATGCGCCCCCATGTGAATATACGAGTATGTGGGCTGTGATTATTTAGTTCGTTTCCTGGTATATAGATGGCAAGTTAAAAAATTCTTGTGAATAAGAGGAAGGAGCAAACCAGCTAGACTGGATGTGGTCTTCACCCTGAATGAAACAGTTATAGACGACAGTGAATATGAGGAACCAGGTGCTAGTGATTACAGAGTTTTAGGCCTCTATGATGTGTGGGTGAGAACATAGAGAATGAAGATTGGAAATAGGGTAAAATCCGAGTGTAGAAGATGAGGTTTCGTGGAATAATAAACACATATGCAGCATAATGTAATCCTTTATTGACAACGTTTCGCCCACACAGTGGGTTTTATCAAGTCACAAACAGATCTGTGACTTGATAAAGCCTTCTGTGTGGGCGAAACGTAGTCAATAAAGGGTTACATTATACAGTATTTGTGTTCATTTTTTTCCTTGGATTGTAGTGCGGGCGAGAAGAGAAATGTTAGACACGATTTACAATGATACACACATGAAACTATACAACGATACAACAGAAATACACCATCCTCCCACACACAGCCACCCACACATCTATCCGCACAACCGCCCACCCATCCACACCACAACAATAAACAATCTATCCCCTCCACACATAAATAACAGGAGGGTCACAATACCTCACCCTGATGTAACTCACTTCGTCAGTACGAAAATATTGTTGGATGAGACCACCTCGATAATATCGAGTCGATATCAAGTCGATATCGAGTCGATATTACCTGTGGTACAGAAAGTTTTTCTTCAGTCATTTTCAAGACACCAAAATCGTAATAGAGTATTAATATAATTCTATGGATTATTTTATTAAATGAGGTCGATTATTTTGGCTTATGTTAAAGATAATCTCGTTTAAATCGGTAATTGGTTTGGGTTGTGATTTGCCCAGAGTGTTGAAAATATTGACTCGTCTGTATGATAATAGTCATGATTCTTGGTATCATCCTAGCAGCAACCTGTTCAGAGGTATAATTCTTGGTATCTACAATATGTTCAGAGGTATGATTCTTGGTATCTACAATATATTCAGAGGGATGATTCTTGGTATCTACAATATGTTCAGAGGGATGATTCTTGGTATCTGTATAATATATCCATAGGTATGATTCTTGGTATCTTTATTAATTTCAAAGCTTTACATATATAGTATTCTTCCCATAATCCACTCTGGAATAGTTTAACTAATTAAAATGTGGTATTCAGTCATCTGTAGGCGTTTCCGGGGGCGAGTATCCCCTTGGTCCAGTCCCAGACCAGGTCTGCTGATGACCTGATAGAAAAGGCAGTCCACAGTTTGCATCACAGCCTGGTTGGTCAGGTAATGACTTCGACTTATCCAGTTCCCTTTTGAAGATATCTAAGATAATGTTGGTAGTTCCCCTTGTGTATGAGGGGAGGGTGTTGAAGAGTCTAGGTCCCTTCACACTATGGTATATAAGGAGAGGTATTGAAGAGTCTTAGATGTGTATGAAAGCAGTCAAGTGAACAGGTGTTATGTTAAACTTTCTCTCCATTAAGTTAAGAGAAGGACTTGCGAAAATGTCAGATTGCCAATTCTGAGTGAAAGAAATCTAGGTATTTTTCCTTCCAACAGCACGAGACAGCACGAGACAGCACGAGACAGCACGAGACAGCACGAGACAGCGAGCGATACATTTCTTTGTATTGGTTATTAAATTTGAATTCACAAAAAATGTATATTGGAGGGTAAGTTATCTTTTTTTTTTTTAATTTTCCAGAAATCATTGTTCTCTTCTGTTGATGATTAAGATACATGTGTAACAGTTGGGTATCTTTATTGATGGGTATCTTTGTTGATGGGTATCTTTATTGATGGGTATCTTTACTCTTGGGTATCTTTATTGTTGGGTATCTTTATTGCTGGGTATCTTTATTGTTAGGCTCGGAGCTGCTGACAAAAAAGGCGTGAATTACCTGTGTTCGTATATGTGAAAATCTGAGAATTGATGCGCTGTTGTAGTGTGATTCTGGTGATATTTAGGAAGGTATTCATAACCGTTGATTAGCTGGACTTGAGTCCTGGATGTGGGAAGTACAGTGGCTGCACTCTGAAGGATGCGTGGGGATGTTACAGTGCTGGAGGTGGGAAGTACAGTGCCTGCACTCTGAAGGATGCGTGGGGATGTTACAGTGCTGGAGGTGGGAAGTACAGTGCCTTGACCTGAGGATGCTGGATGTTAGTGTGAGTGGAAGTACAGTGCCTGCTGAGGATGGGTGAGGATGTTACAGTGCTCGAGGTGGGAAGTACAGTGCCTGTACTCTGAAGGATGCGTGGGGATGTTACAGTGCTGGAGGTGGGAAGTACAGTGCCTGTACTCTGAAGGATGGGTGAGGATGTTACAGTCCAGGAGGTGGGAAGTACAGTGCCTGCACTCTGAAGGATGGGTGAGGATCTTACAGTGCTGGAGGTGGGAAGTACAGTGCCTGCACTCTGAAGGATGCGTGGGGATGTTATAGTGCTCTAGGTGGGAAGTACAGTGCCTGCACTCTGAAGGATGTGTGAGGATGTTATAGTGCTCTAGGTGGGAAGTACAGTGCCTGCACTCTGAAGGATGGGTGAGGATCTTACAGTGCTGGAGGTGGGAAGTACAGTACCTGCACTCTGAAGGATGTGTGAGGATGTTATAGTGCTCTAGGTGGGAAGTACAGTGCCTGCACTCTGAAGGATGTGTGAGGATGTTAAGTGCTCTAGGTGGGAAGTACAGTGCCTGCACTCTGAAGGATGGGTGAGGATCTTACAGTGCTGGAGGTGGGAAGTACAGTGCCTGCACTCTGAAGGATGGGTAAGGATGTTACAGTCCTGGAGGTGGGAAGTACAGTGCCTGCACTCTGAAGGATGAGTGAGGATGTTACAGTCCTGGAGGTGGGAAGTACAGTACCTGCACTCTGAAGGATGAGTGAGGATGTTACAGTCCTGGAGGTGGGAAGTACAATACCTGTACTCTGAAGGATGTTTGAGGATGTTACAGTCCTGGAGGTGGGAAGTACAGTACCTGCACTCTGAAGGATGAGTGAGGATGTTACAGTCCTGGAGGTGGGAAGTACAGTACCTGTACTCTGAAGGATGTGTGAGGATGTTATAGTGCTCTAGGTGGGAAGTACAGTGCCTGCACTCTGAAGGATGAGTGAGGATTTTACAGTCCTGGAGGTGGGAAGTACAGTGCCTGCACTCTGAAGGATGAGTGAGGATGTTACAGTCCTGGAGGTGGGAAGTACAGTGCCTGTACTCTGAAGGATGGAATAAACAATGGAGAAGTTATCCCTTTTGGGTCTTCCTAATATGGCGAGAAACAGTCCCTATGGCCCAAAAACTAATCTGGCGAAGGAATTTGGGTGTATGGAAGACGCCATTACTTACTACTACGCTTTAAATAATAAGATCTCACAAAGTTGCCAAAATAAGTCAATTTAATTTATTTTTTGCTTTTGATTTATTTTTATTTACACATCGGCCGTTTCCCACCAAGACAGGGTGGCCCGAAAAAGAAAAAAACTTTCACCATCATTCACTCCATCACTGTCTTGATACTAGGTATGATAACTGTACTTACGTGTACCTGTACCAAAATAAGCTAACTAAATGACAATCATATTTTTATTTCGTCTACTATAATAATAATAATAATAATAATAATAATATAATAATAATAATAATAATAATAATAATAATAATAATAATAATAATAATAATAATAATAATAATAATAATATTAGTATTATTAATAATAATAATAATAATAATAATAATAATAATAATTTTAATAATAATAATAATAATTTATCTACATGACATATACAACTTATACATAATATACAATAACATACTATATATATATAATAATAATAATAATAATAATAATAATAATAATAATATAATAATATTAATATATTATTATTATTATTTTATTATTATTATTATTATTATTATTATTATTATTATTATTATTATTATTATTATTATTATTATTACCAATTTCTACATGTACATGATACAACTTCTACAGACCATAGCTAACATCAATGACACACTATATACAAAGCCCCTGGTTATGCAGAGCATTTCGCTCCCCCATCCCCACACGCTTCCCCCATCCCCCACACAGTCTTTGTTTACAAGATCAATAGTAAAGGTTCACAGGTCGCTATAAACAGTGTGTGATCCGCTGACGCAGAGTGACCGGGGAAGCCGGCAATTATTGTTAAGTGGAACTCTGGAGGGTCTCTTTGTTTTCAATTACTTTTGCTGGCGCCGCTGCTGGCTAGTTGGCAGCAGTCCAAGACAGTTGGTCTGACCTGGCAGCTGGTGGAACGGTCGTTGGTCCGGCATCACAGCTGGTTTAACGGTCACTGACCCGGCATCACAGCTGGTTTAACGGTCACTGGTCCGGCATCACAGCTGGTTTAACGGTCACTGGTCTGGCATCACAGCTGGTTTAACGGCCGTAGGTTCTGCATCACAGCTGGTTTAACGGTCACTGGTCCGGCATCACAGCTGGTTTAACGGTCACTGGTCCGGCATCACAGCTGGTTTAACGGTCACTGGCATGGCATCACAGCTGGTTTAATGGTCACTGGTTCTGCATCACAGCTGGTTTAACAGCAGTTGGTTCTGTATCACAGCTGGTTTAACGGCCGTTGCTTCTGCATCACAGCTGGTTTAACGGTCACTGGTCCGGCATCATAGCTGGTTTAACGGCCGTTGGTTCTGCATCACAGCTGGTTTAACGGCCGTTGGCTCTGCGTCACAGCTGGTTTAACTACAGTTGGTTCGGCCCCACAGTTGATATAACGGTCGTTGATCCGGGCTTAAAAACAGACAACGGTCGTTGGTCTTGCCTTACAGCCGTTGTGACAGCTGTTGGCTCTGCCTCACAACTGTTATAACGGCCGTTAGTCCTACCTCACGGCTGATATAACGGCCGTTTAGTCCGGCCTCACAACAGAGGCGCCATAACGGTTTCATTGCAGAAATAAATCCATTGCCGTTTTATCACCCGTTTTTCTTCCGTTAACAGATTCCGTTTCAGTCAAGAGCTGAAAAGTGCTCTTGTTCCAAGGACTTTGAGCTGATCTGCCTCACCACCCTCAGATCAAACCTGTGGCCTTCAGTGTCGACGCTTTGGGAGGTAATCAGGTTTAATCCGAGGAAGGGGAGCAGTAGCTCCAATTTCCGTGTATCAAGAGCCCTTCTCCAGCATCAAGGTACTAGTTTTTTTTCTTTGAAGGATAGTCCCCTTGGATAGTCCCTTTTGTAGTCCCTTGGATAGTCCCTTTAGTAGTCCCTTGGATAGTCCCTTTGGTAGTCTCGTGGATAGTCCCTTTGGTAGTCTCGTGCATAGTCCCTTTGGTAATCCCTTGGATAGTCCCTTGGATAGTCCCTTTAGTAGTCCCTTGGATAGTCCTTTTCGTAGTCCCTTGGATAGTCCCTTTAGTAGTTCCTTGGATAGTCCCTTTTGTAGTCCCGTGAATAGTCCCTTCTATAGTTCCTTTGAAGGATAGTCCCCTTGGATAGTCCCTTTGGTAATCCTTTGGATAGTCCCTTTAGTAGTACCTTGGATAGTCCCTTTTGTAATCCCTTGGATAGTCCCTTTTGTAGTCCCTTGGATAGTCCCTTTGGTAGTCCTTTGGATAGTCCCTTTAGTAGTACCTTGGATAGTCCCTTTTGTAGTCCCTTGGATAGTCCTTTTAGTAGTAGTCCCTTGTATACTCCCTTTAGTAGTCCCTTGGATAGACCCTTGGGTAGTCCCTTGGATCTTCTCTTTAGTAGTCCCTTTAGTAGTCCCTTGGATACTGCCTTTAGTAGTCCCTTGGATAGTCCCTTTAGTAGTCCCTTGGATACTCCCTTTAGTAGTCCCTTGGAAAGACCCTTGGGTAGTCCCTAGGATAGTCCCTTTGGTAGTCCTTTTAGTAGTCCCTTGGATAGTCCCATTAGTAGTCCCTTGGATAGTCCCTTTAGTAGTCCCTTGGATACTACCTTTAGTAGTCCCATGGATAGTCGCTTTAGTAGTCCCTTTGATACTCCCTTTAGTAGTCCCTTGGAAAGACCCTTGGGTAGTCCCTAGGATAGTCCCTTTGGTAGTCCTTTTAGTAGTCCCTTTGTTAGTCTCTTTAGTAGTCCCTTGGATAGTCCCTTTAGTAGTCCCTTGGATACTCCTTTTAGTAGTCCCTTGGATAGTTCCTTTAGTAGTCCCTTGGATACTCCCTTTAGTAGTCCCTTGGATAGACCTTTGGGTAGTTCCTTGGATAGTCCCTTTGGTAGTCCCTTTAGTAGACCCTTGGATAGTCCCTTTGGTAGTCCCTTTAGTAGTTCCTTGGATAGTCCCTTTAGTAATCCCTTGGATAGTCCCTTTAACAGTTCTCTTGAAGGATAGTATCTTTTGTAGTCCCTTTGGTAGAATAGTTCAGAATAGGACTACTAGTTTATGGTCTCTCAGTACAGTTGAGAAAATGGGAATTTAAGACCACTAAAATTCAGGCACTTTTGGCAAACCAAAAATAAAACCTGAATTTTGAGTAAAAAATGTCTAGTCTGACGACCAAAAAGTCCAATCTTACGACCCAAAAAAAAGTCCAATCTTACGACCAAAAAGTCCGATCTCACGACAAAAAGGCCCAATCTTACGAGGAAAAACGTCTAGTCTTACTACCAAAAGTCCAATCTTACGACCGAAAAGTTCAATCTCACGACCGGAAAATTCAATCTTACGACCGAAAAGTCTAATCTCACGACTGAAATTCCAATCATACGACAGAAAGTTCAATCTTACGACCAAAAAGTCCAATCTCGTGACCGAAATGTCCAATCTCACGACCGAAAAGTTCAATCTTACGACCGAAAAGTTCAATCTTACGACCGAAAAATCCAATCTTACAACCGAAAAGTCCAATCTCACGGCCGAAAAGTTCAATCTCACGACTGAAAAGTTCAATCTTACGACAGAAAAGTCCAATCTTACGACTTTTATGGCTTTTTCAAACCCGGTTTTAAGAGCCGGTCTTTAAAGGTCGTGGTGGAAAATAAAAGGTTAAAATTCAACAGTTATAAAGATCGTTAGTCATGGTATATAATTCCAGAGGATTATCTCTGGAATTATACACTGATTTATTATATCTGGAATTATATGTTTGATTATCTCTGGAATTATACACTGATTTATTATATCTGGAATTATATGTTTGATTATCTCTGGAATTATACACTGATTTATTATATCTGGAATTATATGTTTGATTATCTCTGGAATTATACACAGGATTATTATATCTGGAATTATACACTGGATTCAGTATACCTGGAACTGTATGCCTGGTACATTATACCTGGCACAGTACACCTGCAGCAGTATACCTGCCGGAGTATACTTGGCACAGTATACCTGGCACAGTATACCTGGAACAGTATACCTGGCACAGTACACCTGCAGCAGTGTACCTGCCGGTGTATACTTGGCACAGTATACCTACCAGAGTATACCTGGCACAGTATACCTGGCACAGTACACCTGCAGCAGTATACCTCCCGGAATATACCTGGCACAGTATACCTGCTGGAGTATACCTGGTACAGTATACCTTCCGGAGTATACCTGGCACAGTATACCTGCCAGAATATACCTGGCACAGTATACCTGCCGGAGTATACCTGGCACAGTATACCTGCCGGAGTATACCTGGTACAGTATACCTTCCGGAGTATACCTGGCACAGTATACCTGCCGGAGTATACCTGGTACAGTATACCTGGCACAGTATACTTGTCATGGTATCACTGCTGCCATAACTTTAAAGTGCTTTTAACAGCTTTTCCTGCTAGCTATTTGTCAGGGGTTCATTCTCTGGAGTTGGTAATAACAAGGCGCTGGTGTCGTTATAAGTGTGCGATGGTGGTAGTGGTCGTTGTGGTGATGGTGTTGGTAGTAGTGGTGTTGGTAGTTATGGTAGTGGTAGCGGTCATGGTAGTTGTAGTGGTGTTGACTCTGTATTTGTAGAAGCCTACTTTGTAGGCTTATCTTTCAATAATGCTCAGTAGAGAACCAGGTAACAAGTAGGGAACCAGGTAACAAGTAGGGAACCAGGTAACAAGTAGGGAACCAGGTAGCAAGTAGGGAACCAGGTAGCAAGTAGGGAACCAGGTAACAAGTAGGGAACCAGGTAACAAGTAGGGAACCAGGTAGCAAGTAGGGAACCAGGTAACAAGTAGGGAACCAGGTAACAAGTAGGGAACCAGGTAACAAGTAGGAACCAGGTGGGTAGGGAACCAGGTAGCAAGTAGGGAACCAGGTAGCAAGTAGGGAACCAGGTAGCAAGTAGGGAACCAGGTAGCAAGTAGGGAACCAGGTAGCAAGTAGGGAACCAGGTAGCAAGAAGGGAACCAGGTAGCAAGTAGGGAACCAGGTAGCAAGTAGGGAACCAGGTAGCAAGTAGGGAACCAGGTAGCAAGTAGGGAACCAGGTAGCAGGTAGGGAACCAGGTAGCAAGTAGGGAACCAGGTAGCAAGTAGGGAACCAGGTAGCAAGTAGGGAACCAGGTACCAAGTAGGGAACCAGGTAGCAGGTATGGAACCAGGTAGCAAGTAGGGAACCAGGTAGCAAGAAGGGAACCAGGTAGCAAGTAGGGAACCAGGTAGCAAGTAGGGAACCAGGTAGCAAGTAGGGAACCAGGTAGCAAGAAGGGAACCAGGTAGCAAGTAGGGAACCAGGTAGCAGGTAGGGAACAAGGTAGCAAGTAGGGAACCAGGTAGCAGGTAGGGAACCAGGTAGCAGGTAGGGAACCAGGTAGCAAGTAGGGAACCAGGTAGCAAGTAGGGAACCAGGTAGCAAGAAGGGAACCAGGTAGCAAGTAGGGAACCAGGTAGCAGGTAGGGAACCAGGTAGCAAGTAGGGAACCAGGTAACAAGTAGGGAACCAGGTAGCAGTAGGGAACCAGGTAGCAAGTAGGGAACCAGGTAGCAAGTATGGAATCAGGTAACAAGTAGGAACCAGGTAGCAAGTAGGGAACCAGGTAGCAGGTATGGAACCAGATAACAAGTAGGGAACCAGGTAGCAAGTAGGGAACCAGATAACAAGTAGGGAACCAGGTAGCAAGTAGGGAACCAGGTAGCAAGTAGGGAACCAGGTAGCAAGTAGGGAACCAGGTAGCAAGTAGGGAACCAGGTAGCAAGTAGGGAACCAGGTAGCAAGTAGGGAACCAGATAACAAGTAGGGAACCAGGTAGCAAGTAGGGAACCAGGTAGCAAGTAGGGAACCAGGTAGCAAGTAGGGAACCAGGTAGCAAGTAGGGAACCAGGTAGCAAGTAGGGAACCAGGTAGAAAGTAGGAACAGGTACAAGTAGGAACCAGGTAGCAAGTAGGGAACCAGGTAGAGTAGGAACAGTAACAAGAGGAACCAGGTAGCAAGTAGGGAACCAGGTAGCAAGTAGGGAACCGCAGTAGGAACCAGGTAACAAGTAGGGAACCAGGTAACAAGTAGGGAACCAGGTAGCAAGTAGGGAACCAGGTAACAAGTAGGGAACCAGATAACAAGTAGGGAACCAGATAACAAGTAGGGAACCAGATAACAAGTAGGGAACCAGGTAGCAAGTAGGGAACCAGATAACAAGTAGGGAACCAGGTAACAAGTAGGGAACCAGGTAGCAAGTAGGGAACCAGATAACAAGTAGGGAACCAGGTAGCAAGTAGGGAACCAGGTAGCAAGTAGGGAACCAGGTAGCAAGTAGGGAACCAGGTAGCAAGTAGGGAACCAGATAACAAGTAGATGGGAACCAGGTAGCAAGTAGGGAACCAGGTAGCAAGGGAACCAGGTAGCAGTAGGAACCAGATCAAGTAGGGAACCAGGTAGCAAGTAGGGAACCAGGTAGCAAGTAGGGAACCAGGTAGCAAGTAGGGAACCAGGTAGCAAGTAGGGAACCAGGTAGCAAGTAGGGAACCAGGTAGCAAGTAGGGAACCAGGTAGCAAGTAGGGAACCAGGTAGCAAGTAGGGAACCAGGTAGCAAGTAGGGAACCAGGTAGCAAGTAGGAACCAGGTAGCAAGTAGGGAACCAGGTAGCAAGTAGGGAACCAGGTAGCAAGTAGGAACCAGTACAAGTAGGAACCAGGTAGCAAGTAGGGAACCAGGTAGCAAGTAGGGAACAGGTAGTACAAGTAGGGAACCAGTAAATAGAACCAGGTAGCAAGTAGGGAACCAGGTAGCAAGTAGGGAACCAGGTAGCAAGTAGGGAACCAGGTAGCAAGTAGGGAACCAGGTAAAGAACAGATAGGAACCAGGTAGCAAGTAGGGAACCAGGTAGCAAGTAGGGAACCAGGTAGCAAGTAGGGAACCAGGTAGCAAGTAGGAACCAGGTAGCAAGTAGGGAACCAGGTAGCAAGTAGGGAACCAGGTAGCAAGTAGGGAACCAGGTAGCAAGTAGGGAACCAGGTAGCAAGTAGGGAACCAGGTAGCAAGTAGGGAACCAGGTAGCAAGTAGGGAACCAGGTAGCAAGTAGGGAACCAGGTAACAAGTAGGGAACCAGGTAGCAAGTAGGGAACCAGGTAGCAAGTAGGGAACCAGGTAGCAAGTAGGGAACCAGGTAGCAAGTAGGGAACCAGGTAGCAAGTGGAACCGTAGAGGAACCAGGTAGCAAGTAGGGAACCAGGTAACAAGTAGGAACCAGGTAGCAAGTAGGGAACCAGGTAGCAAGTAGGAACCAGGTACAAGTAGGGAACCAGGTAGCAAGTAGGGAACCAGGTAGCAAGTAGGGAACCAGGTAGCAAGTAGGGAACCAGGTAGCAAGTAGGGAACCAGGTAGCAAGTAGGGAACCAGGTATCAAGTAAGGAACCAGGTAGCAAGTAGGGAACCAGGTAGCAAGTAGGGAACCAGGTAGCAAGTAGGGAACCAGGTAGCAAGTAGGGAACCAGGTAGCAAGTAGGGAACCAGGTAGCAATAGGAACCAGGTACAAGTAAGGAACCAGGTAGCAAGTAGGGAACCAGGTAGCAAGTAGGGAACCAGGTAACAAGTAAGGAACCAGGTAGCAGGTAGGGAATCAGGTAACAAGTAGGGAACCAGGTAGCAAGTAGGGAACCAGGTAGCAAGTAGGGAACCAGGTAGCTGGTAGGGAACCAGGTATCAAGTAGGGAACAAGCATCTGTTAGAATCTGAGCTAGTCAGACCTAAGAAGCCTATATATTCGTCTCTACCACAAACAAACTGACATAAGTCCCAACACACCGGAAGCAAATGGGAAATTTAACCACGACTGATGTCTGTACAACAGACACCACTGGTCTAGGCTTCTCAACACACACAACAGACACCACTGGTCTAGGCTTCTCAACACACACAACAGTCACCACTGGTCTAGGCTTCTCAACACACACAACAGACACCACTGGTCTAGGCTTCTCAACACACACAATAGACACCACTGGTCTAGGCTTCTCAACACACACAACAGACACCACTGGTCTAGGCTTCTCAACACACACAACAGACACCACTGGTCTAGGCTTCTCAACACACACAACAGACACCACTGGTCTAGGCTTCTCAACACACACAACAGACACCACTGGTCTAGGCTTCTCAACACACACAACAGACACCACTGGTCTAGCCTTCTCAACACACACAACAGAAACCACTGGTCTAGGCTTCTCAACACACACAACAGACACCACTGGTCTAGGCTTTTCAACACACACAACAGACACCACTGGTCTAGGCTTCTCAACACACACAACAGACGTAGATGAATGGTTCAGAGAACCGACAAGTTATAAATTAGACACATATGCAACACTTGGGTATCTTTATTGAGGAAACGTTTCGCCACACAGTGGCTTCATCAGTCCAATACAAAGTAGAAAGGTGTAAGGAGAGGAGGAGTTTGAGGTTATCAGTCCCTCGGCCTGGAGTCGATGTGTTCAGTCCATCAATCTTGTTAGAAGTGTAGCACAAGGCCGTAGAGGTGGCTTATATGCTGTAATCAGGTGAGATGAAGCAGGAGGAGGCGGGGTCATAGTAGTACCATCCACTATTCTAAGTAGGTCTTCGTCCAAAGGTTGGACAAGTGTAGAAGAATTCGTTTGTATCAAGATCCCAAGCTGTTGCTGTGTCAGACAGGATGTAGATGAATGGTTCAGAGAACCGACAAGTTATAAATTAGACACATATGCAACAGACACCACTGGTCTTGGCTTCTCAACACACACAACACACACCACTGGTCTAGGCTTCTCAACACACACAACAGACACCACTGGTCTAGGCTTCTCAACACACAACAGACACCACTGGTCTAGGCTTCTCAACACACAACAGACACCACTGGTCTTGGCTTCTCAACACACACAACAGACACCACTGGTCTAGGATTCTCAACACACAACAGACACCACTGGTCTAGGCTTCTCAACACTCACAATAGACACCACTGGTCTAGGATTCTCAACACTCACAATAGACACCACTGGTCTAGGATTCTCAACACACAACAGACACCACTGGTCTAGGCTTTTCAACACACACAACAGACACCACTGGTCTTGGCTTCTCAACACACAACAGACACCACTGGTCTAGGCTTCTCAACACACAACAGACACCACTGGTCTAGGCTTCTCAACACACAACAGACACCACTGGTCTAGGATTCTCAACACACAACAGACACCACTGGTCTTGGCTTCTCAACACTCACAATAGACACCACTGGTCTAGGCTTCTCAACACACAACAGACACCACTGGTCTAGGCTTCTCAACACACACAACAGACACCACTGGTCTAGGCTTTTCAACACACACAACAGACATCACTGGTCTTGGCTTCTCAACACACAACATACACCACTGGTCTAGGCTTCTCAGCACACAACAGACACCACTGGTCTTGGCTTCTCAACACACAACAGACACAACTGGTCTAGGCTTCTCAACACACAACAGACACCACTGGTCTAGGCTTCTCAACACACAACAGACACCACTGGTCTAGGCTTCTCAACACACACAACAGACACCATTGGTCTAGGCTTCTCAACACACACAACAGACACCACTGGTCTAGGCTTCTCAACACACACAACAGACACCACTGGTCTAGGCTTCTCAACACACACAACAGACACCACTGGTCTAGGCTTCTCAACACACACAACAGACACCACTGGTCTAGGCTTCTCAACACACACAACAGACACCACTGGTCTAGGCTTCTCAACACACACAACAGACACCACTGGTCTAGGCTTCTCAACACACACAACAGACACCACTGGTCTTGGCTTCTCAACACACAACAGACACCACTGGTCAAGGCTTCTCAACACACAACAGACACCACTGGTCTAGGCTTCTCAACACACAACAGACACCACTGGTCTAGGCTTCTCAACACACAACAGACACCACTGGTCTAGGCTTCTCAACACACACAACAGACACCACTGGTCTAGGCTTCTCAGCACACAACAGACACAACTGATCTTGGCTTCTCAACACACAACAGATACCACTGGTCTAGGCTTCTCAACACACAACAGACACCACTGGTCTAGGCTTCTCAACACACACAACAGACACCACTGGTCTAGGCTTCTCAGCACACAACAGACACCACTGGTCTAGGCTTCTCAACACACACAACAGACACCACTGATCTAGGCTTCTCAACACACACAACAGACACCACTGATCTAGGCTTCTCAACACACAACAGACACCACTGGTCTAGGCTTCTCAACACACAACAGACACCACTGGTCTAGGCTTCTCAACACACACAACAGACACCACTGGTCTAGGCTTCTCAACACACACAACAGACACCACTGATCTAGGCTTCTCAACACACAACAGACACCACTGGTCTAGGCTTCTCAACACACAACAGACACCACTGGTCTAGGCTTCTCAACACACACAACAGACACCACTGGTCTAGGCTTCTCAACACACACAACAGACACCACTGGTCTAGGCTTCTCAACACACAACAGACACCACTGGTCTAGGCTTCTCAACACACAACAGACACCACTGATCTAGGCTTCTCAACACACAACAGACACCACTGGTCTAGGCTTCTCAACACACAACAGACACCACTGGTCTAGGCTTCTCAACACACAATAGACACCACTGGTCTAGGCTTCTCAACACACAACAGACACCACTGGTCTAGGCTTCTCAACACACAACAGACACCACTGGTCTAGGCTTCTCAACACACAACAGACACCACTGGTCTAGGCTTCTCAACACACAACAGACACCACTGGTCTAGGCTTCTCAACACACACAACAGACACCACTGGTCTAGGCTTCTCAACACACAACAGACACCACTGGTCTAGGCTTCTCAACACACAACAGACACCACTGGTCTAGGCTTCTCAACACACAATAGACACCACTGGTCTAGGCTTCTCAACACACAACAGACACCACTGGTCTAGGCTTCTCAACACACAACAGACACCACTGGTCTAGGCTTCTCAACACACAACAGACACCACTGGTCTAGGCTTCTCAACACACAACAGACACCACTGGTCTAGGCTTCTCAACACACAACAGACACCCTGGTCTAGGCTTCTCAACACACAACAGACACCACTGATCTAGGCTTCTCAACACACACAACAGATCCACGTGCAGAAAATACCCACAAACTACTCACTATGCATTGTTTTTTCCCTAGAACTAATGAAAGAGCCTTTCCAGGGTCTTAAAGCAACTTTGTGTCAAGAATTAGACACATGTGCAACATCTTGGTATCTATATTGTAGACGTTTCGCCCTCCAGTGGTTTTACCAATACAAATTCTAGGACATAATGGGAAGACTGTAGAACTATATACAAAAGACGAGGTAATCAGTCCGTCAGTCTTGGAGTTGGTGAAGAGCAAGATGAATTAGACTGAGGGACTGATTACCTCATCTTTTGTATATAGTTCTACAGTCTTCCCATTATGTCCTTGAATTTGTGTTGATAAAGCCACTGGAGGGCGAAACGTCTACTGTGTGACAGCTTATGGGAACCCAGATAAAAAATTGGCAAGATTGTCACTGCTGTTAGTGGGTTCGTCAGCACGGGCGTCGTCAGTACGGGCATCGTCAGCACGGGCATCGTCAGCACGGGCATCGTCAGCACGGACATCGTCAGCACGGGCATCGTCAGCACGGGCATCGTCAGCATCAGCCGAGTGGATAGTCAGATCAGCCTGGTAGGTAGCCTGCAGTCAGCGTAATAAGTCCATCAGTCTTGATAAGAATACAGCATATGCGCGAAGAAGGGGATTACATGTTGTAGACAGGTGAGGTGAAGCAGTTGTAGACGGTGTCACCTTGGACAAATCCACAGGTGGAAGAAGGTCATGTCTATAAGTTAGACTAGCGTAGAATTCTTTGTATCAAGATCCCAAGATGTTGTTGTGTCTGACAAGAATGTAGATTACCCCATTCTTCTCTGTATTGTGGAAACGTTTTGCCACTGTGTGGCGAAACGTTTCCTCAATAAAGATACCCAAGTGTCGCCCATGTGTCTAATCATTTCTCTACCATCAAACGATCACTGCTAACTTTGTATATATATATATATATATATATATATATATATATATATATATATATATATATATATATATATATATATATATATATATATATATATATATATATATATATATATATATATATATATATATATATATATATATATATATATATATATATATATATATATATATATATATATATATATATATATATAGGGCCCTTGTCTGACCGTGTCCTCACACGTGTCCTTGAAGGACACGTGTGAGGACACGGTGTTCTAATGTGTGGTCTGCTACGCCTTCACCTTAATCACAGCACTGAACCGGTCATATTTATTGACGAGAAACCTGTTTCGTGTTTTAATCCTGCCAAATACACTAAAAAACACACAACGAAACCACGCTTTCGAACTGAAACTTTAGCCTACGTTTCGATCCATCCTACGCCATTATCTCAAGACTTAAGAAAATCTCCAAGAAAAAAACGCAAAACTTTCTAAAAACTTTTCCTGATAGTTTTCTTTACATTGGCCACTGCCCTAATGTGCTTTATTTTATTTAAATAAAAGATCGATATGAGGAGGAGAAATTCTAATTTCCCCTCAAAAATGCGTTTCATTCCTTAAAAATACAACCGCCATTATGGTATGTTAAGGGTGGTTGGTAAATTGTGCTTTAGAATGTATCAGTTAGACGAGGGTAGTAAAGAATGTATCTTGCATACTACTAGTCAAGAGCACCTAGTATGAGGAAGCAATATTTGGGTGTTCTGTCTCTTGTTGGGTGTTCAATCCCTTAACCTTGATGGGTGTTCAATCCCTTAGCCTTGAGAGAGGTTCAGTCCCTTAGCCCTGATAAAAGATCAGTCCCTTAGTTTGCACAGTACAGTGCCTGCACTGTAAACGAGACGGGGAGGGTATGTTGCACTTCAGACATTATTCGAATTGTGATGTTTGTTTAATTCTGGCAAGACAGCTACTGTATGAGTGATGGTGAAAGTATTTCCTTCTTTTTTTCGGGGAGTGGAGGGAAGGGGGAATTAAAATTAACCACAACAACCACTCTCTCTCTCTCACGTCATCACAACCAAGAAACATCGACAGTGACTTAGTATCGACCAGTGAAGAGGCGGGGCCAGGAGCTATGAATCGACCCCTGCAACCACAAATAGGTGAGTACACACCAGGAACACAATCATCCTAGCACCTATTTCTGTTCCTGTTCCTCATTCCCTCTCTCCCTCTCTGTATCTTCCCCTCCCTCTTCCTCCCCCTCTCTCATCCTCCCCTCCTTCCTCCACACCTCCCTGACCCCACTCCTACCCCCTAGTACGTCAGGAGTGGGAACAGGAGAGAGGCAGTAACCAGGTCTGTATAGCATGTAATATACATATAGTCAGAAGTGTATTTCCCTCTCGTTCCCTCTCCCTCTCTCCAACTCCCTCCCTCCCCTCTCTCTCCCTCTCTCTGCCACCACTACCTCCAATACTATCTGGAAAACCAAGTGTGTCATCCTATCTTCTTTCCTCCATCTCTACCTACCACCATCCTCCATCCTGGCTACCTACCTCCATCCTGGCTACCTACCTCCATCCTCCATCCTGGCTACCTACCTCCATCCTCCATCCTGGCTACCTACCTCCATCCTCCATCCTGGCTACCTACCTCCATCCTGGCTACCTACATCCATCCTGGCTACCTACCTCCATCCTCCATCCTGGCTACCTACCTCCATCCTCCATCCTGGCTACCTACCTCCATCCTCCATCCTGGCTACCTACCTCCATCCTGGCTACCTACCTCCATCCTAACTACCTACCTCCATCCTGGCTACCTACCTCCATCCTCCATCCTGGCTACCTACCTCTATCCTACATCCTGGCTACCTACCTCCATCCTCCATCCTCATTCCCTCTCTCCCTCTCTGTATCTTCCCCTCCCTCTTCCTCCCCCTCTCTCATCCTCCCCTCCTTCCTCCACACCTCCCTGACCCCACTCCTACCCCCTAGTACGTCAGGAGTGGGAACAGGAGAGAGGCAGTAACCAGGTCTGTATAGCATGTAATATACATATAGTCAGAAGTGTATTTCCCTCTCGTTCCCTCTCCCTCTCTCCAACTCCCTCCCTCCCCTCTCTCTCCCTCTCTCTGCCACCACTACCTCCAATACTATCTGGAAAACCAAGTGTGTCATCCTATCTTCTTTCCTCCATCTCTACCTACCACCATCCTCCATCCTGGCTACCTACCTCCATCCTGGCTACCTACCTCCATCCTGGCTACCTCCTCCATCCTCCATCCTGGCTACCTACCTCCATCCTCCATCCTGGCTACCTACCTCCATCCTCCATCCTGGCTACCTACCTCCATCCTGGCTACCTACATCCATCCTGGCTACCTACCTCCATCCTCCATCCTGGCTACCTACCTCCATCCTCCATCCTGGCTACCTACCTCCATCCTCCATCCTGGCTACCTACCTCCATCCTCCATCCTGGCTACCTACCTCCATCCTGGCTACCTACCTCCATCCTAACTACCTACCTCCATCCTGGCTACCTACCTCCATCCTCCATCCTGGCTACCTACCCCCTATCCTCATCCTGGCTACCTACCTCCATCCTCCATCCTGGCTACCTACCTCCATTCTCCATCCTGGCTACCCACCTCCATCCTCCATCCTGGCTGCCTACCTCCATCCTCCATCCTGGCTATCTACCTCCATCCTCCATCCTGGCTACCTACCTCATCCTCCATCCTGGTACCTCCTCCATCCTCCATCCTGGCTGCCTACCTCCATCCTCCTCATCCTGGCTCCACTCTCATCCTCCATCCTGGCTACTACACCATCTCCATCCGGGCTGCCTACTCCATACTCCATCCTGGCTATCTACCTCCATCCTCCATCCTGGCTCCTACTCATCCTCCATCCTGGCTACCTACCTCCATCCTGGCTACCTACATCCATCCTGGCTACCTACCTCCATCCTCCATCCTGGCTACCTACCTCCATCCTCCATCCTGGCTACCTACTCTCCTCACCTACCTCCATCCTGGCTACCTACCTCCATCTTCCATCCTGGCTACCTACCACCATCCTCCATCCTGGCTGCCTACCTCCATCCTCCATCCTGGCTATCTACCTCCATCCTCCATCCTGGCTACCTACCTCCATCCTCCATCTGGCTACCTACCTCCATCCTCCATCCTGGTGCCTACCTCCATCCTCCATCCTGGCTACCTACCTCATCCTCCATCCTTGCTACCTACCTCCATCCTCCATCCTGGCTACCTACCTCCATCCTCCATCCTGCTACCTACCTCCATCCTCCATCCTGGCTACCTACCTCCATCCTCCATCCTTGCTACCTACCTCCATCCTCCATCCTGGCTACCTACCTCCATCCTCCATCCTTGCTACCTACCTCCATCCTCCATCCTTGCTACCTACCTCCATCCTCCATTCTTGCTACCTACCTTACACAGAAGTGATGTTAAATTGTCCAGGATTTGGTGTCCTGTGGGTTAGAGTGTCATATGTTTTCGCTCACCATGAGGCGAGCCAAAGCAGCATGGGTTCGAATTCTTGGCTAGTCGCAGTGTTGTTATTGATCAATACCACTCATTCGTGGTATATATATATATATATATATATATATATATATATATATATATATATATATATATATATATATATAAATGGAATATAAATGTGTAAATTCAAGGATTATGTGGATTAAAATAAGGGTCGGATGCGAAAAGTGGGTCATAATAAGCGTGTATGCACCTGGAGAAGAGAGGAGTGTAGAGGAGAGAGAGAGATTTTGGGAGATGTTAAGCGAATGTATAGGAACTTTTGAACCAAATGAGAGAGTAATTGTGGTAGGGGACCTAAATGCTAAAGTGGGAGAAACATGCAGAGAGGGTGTAGTAGGTAAGTTTGGGGTGCCAGGTGTAAATGATAATGGGAGCCCTTTGATTGAACTTTGTATAGAAAGGGGTTTAGTTATAGGTAATACATATTTTAAGAAAAAGAGGATAAATAAGTATACAAGATATGATGTAGGGCGTAATGACAGTAGTTTGTTGGACTATGTATTGGTAGATAAAAGACTGTTGAGTAGACTTCAGGATGTACATGTTTATAGAGGGCTACAGATATATCAGATCACTTTTTAGTTATAGCTACAGTGGGAGTAAAAGGTAGATGGGATACAAGGAAAATAGAATCAGTAAGTAAAAGAGAGGTGAAGGTTTATAAACTAAAAGAGGAGGCAGTTAGGGTAAGATATAAACAACTATTGGAGGATAGATGGGCTAGTGAGAGTGTAGGCAATGGGGTCGAAAATGTATGGGGTAGATTTAAAAATGTAGTGTTAGAGTGTTCAGCAGAAGTTTGTGGTTACAGGCGAGTGGGTGCGGAGGGAAGAGGAGCGATTGGTGGAATGATGATGTAAAGAGAGTAGTAAGGGAGAAAAAGTTAGCATATGAGAGGTTTTTACAAAGTAGAAGTGATGCAAGGAGGGAAGAGTATATGGAGAGAAAAGAGAGGTTAAAAAGAGTGGTGAAGCAATGTAAAAGAGAGCAGATGAGAGAGTGGGTGAGATGTTATCAGCAAATTTTGTTGAAAATAAGAAAAAGTTTTGGAATGAGATTAATAAGTTGAGGAAGCCTAGAGAACAAATGGATTTGACAGTTAAAAATAGGAGAGGAGAGTTATTAAATGGAGAGTTAGAGGTATCGGGAAGATGGAGAGAATATTTTGAGGATTTGTTAAATGTTGATGAAGACAGGGAAGCTGTGATTTCGTGTGTAGGGCAAGGAGGAATAACATCTTGTAGGAGTGTGGAAGAGCCAGTTGTGGGTGTAGGGAAGTTCGTGAGGCAGTGGGTAGAATGAAAGGGGTAAGGCAGCTGGGATTGATGGGATAAAGATAGAAATGTTAAAAGCAGGTGGGGATATAATTTTGGAGTGGTTGTGCTATTATTTAATAAATGTATGGAAGAGGGTAAGGTACCTAGGGATTGGCAGAGAGCGTGTATTGTTCCTTTGTATAAAGGCAAAGGGGACAAAAGAGAGTGCAAAAATTATAGGGGAATAAGTCTGTTGAGTGTACCTGGTAAAGTGTATGGTAGAGTTATTATTGAAAGAATTAAGAGTAAAACAGAAAGCAGGATAGCAGATGAACAAGGGGCTTTAGGAAAGGTAGGGGTGTGTAGACCAAGTGTTTACAGTGAAACATATAGGTGAACAGTATTTGGATAAGGGTAAAGATGTTTTTGTGGCATTTATGGATTTGGAAAAGGCGTATGATAGGGTAGATAGGGGGCAATGTGGCAGATGTTGCAGGTGTATGGAATAGGAGGAAGGTTACTGAAAGCAGTGAAGAGTTTTTATGAGGATAGTGAGGCTCAGGTTAGAGTGTGTAGGAGAGAAGGGACTATTTCCCAGTAAAAGTGGGCCTTAGACAAGGATGTGTGATGTCACCGTGGTTGTTCAATATATTTATAGATGGGGTTGTAAGAGAAGTGAAGCGAGGGTCTTGGCAAGAGGTGTTGGGCTAAAAGATAAAGAAGCAAATACAAAGTGGGAGTTGTCACAGTTGCTTTTTGCTGATGACACTGTGCTTTTGGGAGATTCTGAAGAGAAGCTGCAGAGGTTGGTGGATGAATTTGGTAGGGTGTGTAAAAGAAGAAAATTGAAAGTGAATATAGGAAAGAGTAAGGTGATGAGGATAACAAAAAGAATAGGTGACGAAAGATTGGATATCAGATTGGAGGGAGAGAGTATGGAGGAGGTGAATGTATTCAGATATTTGGGAGTGGACATGTCGGCGGATGGGTCTATGAAGGATGAGGTGAATCATAGAATTGATGAGGGAAAAGGGTGAGTGGAGCACTTCGGAGTCTGTGGAGACAAAGAACCTTGTCCATGGAAGTAAAGAGGGAATGTATGAGAGTATAGTTATACCAACGCTCTTATATGGGTGTGAAGCATGGGTGATGAATGTTGCAACGAGGAGAAGGCTGGAGGCAGTGGAGATGTCATGTCTGAGGTCAATGTGTGGTGTGAATATAATGCAGAGAATTCGGAGTTTGGAAATTAGGAGGAGGTGCGGGATTACCAAAACGATTGTCCAGAGAGCTGAGGAGGGGTTGTTGAGGTGGTTTGGACATGTAGAGAGAATGGAACGAGACAGAGTGACTTCGAGAGTGTATAAATCTGTAGTGGAGGGAAGGCGGGGTAGGGGTCGGCCTAGGAAAGGTTGGAGGGAGGGGTAAAGGAAGTTTTGTGTGCGAGGGGCTTGGATTTCCAGCAAGCATGTGTGAGCGTATTTGATAGGAGTGAATGGAGGCATATGGTTTTTAATACTTGACGTGCTGTTGGAGTGTGAGCAAAGTAACATTTATGAAGGGATTCAGGAAACCGGCAGGCCGGACTTGAGTTCTGGAGATGGGAAGTACAGTGCCGGCACTCTGAAGGAGGGGTGTAAATGTTGCAGTTTTATAACTGTAGTGTAAAGCACCCTTCTGGCAAGACAGTGATGGAGTGAATGATGATGAAAGTTTTTCTTTTTCGGCCACCCTGCCTTGGTGGAATCGGCCGATGTGTTAATAAAAAAAAAATAATATATATATATATATATATATATATATATATATATATATATATATATATATATATATATATATATATATATCTTTCTTTCAACAAATCGGCCGTTTCCCACCAAGGCGGGGTGTCCCACCAAGGCGGGGTGTCCCACCAAGGCGGGGTGTCCCTCCAAGGCGGGGTGTCCCACCAAGGCGGGGTGTCCCACCAAGGCGGGGTGTCCCACCAAGGCGGGGTGTCCCACCAAGGCGGGGTGGCCCACCAAGGCGGGGTGTCCCACCAAGGCGGGGTGTCCCACCAAGGCGGGGTGTCCCACCAAGGCGGGGTGTCCCACCAAGGCGGGGTGTCCCAAAGAGAAAAACAAAAGTTTCTCTTTTTAACTTTAGTAATGTATACAGGAGAAGGGGTTACTAGCACCTTGCTCCCGGCATTTTAGTCGACTCTTACGACACTCGTGGTTTACGGAGGAAGAATTCTGTTCCACTTCCCCATGGAGATAAGAGGAAATAAGAACAAGAACTAGTAAGAAAATAGAAGTAAACCCAGAGGGGTGTGTGTATATATGCTTGTACATGAATGTGTAGTGTGACCTAAGTTTAAGTAGAAGTAACAAGACATACCTGAAATCTTGCATGTTTATGAGACAGAAAAGACACCAGCAATTCTACCATCATGTAAAACAATTACAGGCTTTCGTTTTACACTCACTTGGCAGGACGATAGTACCTCCCTGGGTGGTTGCTGTCTACCAACCTACTACCTAGGATATATATATATATATATATATATATATATATATATATATATATATAAGTGTTGTGTGTGTGTGTGTGTGTGTGTGTGTGTGTGTGTGTGTGTGTGTGTGTGTGTGTAATCACCTAATTGTATTCATCTAATTGTGGTTTCAGGGATCGAGTCATGCCTCCTGGCCCCGCCTCTTCACTGGCCGGTACTAGGTCCACTCTCACCCTGCTCCATGAGCTTAATCATACCTCTTCTTAAAGCTATGTATGGCTCCTGCCTCCACTACATCACTCTCCAGACTATTCCACTTCCTGACAACTGTGTGTGAGAGAGAGAGAGAGAGAGGATTGGATCATTTTTAAGAGGATAAAGTTGATAGCTGTTGGATTATAGTCGCTCTGGCAATCACACCTTTCGAAGTGGAGATAGATAGTTTCAATCAAATCTTTTAATTGAAACCCAGAATTTCCCACTGTGTACTTCAGTACATCACTCATGTAAGACCATGTAATGCTGAAGCTACAGCGGTTACAAAGGGAGGGATACAGAGGCAGTGGATTAATGTTTAGATGTGAGGAGTGGATGATAATGCACTTTTGTTTGACGATGTTTTGGTCCTGGGAGACCTTGATGATGTGTTTGAAGCCGTCGAGGTCCCACGACAGAAACGTCTACAGTGAGACTGTTTTAAATGAGTCTTTCTGCCTTGATAGGTGTTCAGACTTTGATAGAAGGGGTTCACTCCCTAAGCCTTGATAGAAGGGGTTCACTCCCTCAGCCTTGATAGAAGGGGTTCACTCCCTCAGCCTTGATAGAAGGGGTTCACTCCCTCAGCCTTGATAGAAGGGGTTCACTCCCTCAGCCTTGATAGAAGGGTTCATCTCAGCCTAGATAGAAGGGTTCATCCCTCACCTTGATAGAAGGGTTCACCTCAGCCTTGATAGAAGGGTTCACCTCAGCCTTGATAGAAGGTGTCTACTCAGCCTTGATAGAAGGAGTTACCTCAGCCTTGATAGAAGGGGTTCAGTCCCTCAACCTTGATAAAAGGTGTTGACTCAGCCTTGATAGAAGGTGTTGACTCAGCCTTGATAGAAGGTGTTGACTCAGTCTTGATAGAAGGAGTTAACTCAGCCATGATAGAAGGTGTTGACTCAGCCATGATAGAAGGTGTTGACTCAGCCATGATAGAAGGTGTTGACTCAGCCATGATAGAAGGTGTTGAATCAGCCTTGATAGAAGGTGTTGACTCAGCCATGATAGAAGGTGTTGACTCAGCCATGATAGAAGGTGTTGACTCAGCCTTGATAGAAGGTGTTGAATCAGCCTTGATAGAAGATGTTGACTCAGCCATGATAGAAGGTGTTGACTCAGCCATGATAGGTGTTGACTCAGCCATGATAGAAGGTGTTAACTCAGCCTTGATAGAAGGTGTTGACTCAGCCATGATAGAAGGTGTTGACTCAGCCATGATAGAAGGTGTTGACTCAGCCATGATAGAAGGTGTTGAATCAGCCTTGATAGAAGGTGTTGACTCAGCCATGATAGAGTGTTGACTCAGCCATGATAGAAGGTGTTGACTCAGCCTTGATAGAAGGTGTTGAATCAGCCTTGATAGAAGATGTTGACTCAGCCATGATAGAAGGTGTTGACTCAGCCATGATAGGTGTTGACTCAGCCATGATAGAAGGTGTTAACTCAGCCTTGATAGAAGGTGTTGACTCAGCCATGATAGAAGGTGTTGACTCAGCCTTGATAGAAGGTGTTGACTCAGTCTTGATAGAAGGTGTTGACTCAGCCTTGATAGAAGGTGTTGACTCAGCCATGATAGGTGTTGACTCAGCCATGATAGAAGGTGTTCACTCAGCCTTGATAGAAGGTGTTGACTCAGTCTTGATAAAAGGTGTTGACTCAGCCATGATAGGTGTTGTCTCAGCAATGATAGAAGGTGTTGACTCAGCCTTGATAGAAGGTGTTGACTCAGCCTTGATAGAAGGTGTTGACTCAGCCTTGATAGAAGGTGTTGACTCCCATGATAGAAGGTGTTGACTCAGCCATGATAGAAGGTGTTGACTCAGCCTGATAGAAGGTGTTGACTCTCAGTCTTGATAGAAGGTGTTGACTCAGCCATGATAGAAGGTGTTGACTCAGCCTTGATAGAAGGTGTTGACTCAGCCTTGATAGAAGGTGTTTACTCAGTCTTGATAGAAGGTGTTGACTCAGCCATGATAGAAGGTGTTGACTCAGCCATGATAGAAGGTGTTGACTCAGCCATGATAGAAGGTGTTGACTCAGCCTTGATAGAAGGTGTTGACTCCTCAGTTGATAGAAGGTGTTGACTCAGCCATGATAGAAGGTGTTGGACTCAGCTTGATAGAAGGTGTTGACTCAGCCTTGATAGAAGGTGTGACTCAGCTTGATAGAAGGTGTTGACTCATGCCATGATAGAAGGTGTTCACTCAGCCTTGATAGAAGGTGTTCACTCAGCCTTGATAGAAGGTGTTGACTCCCTCAGTCTTGATAGAAGGTGTTGACTCAGCCATGATAGAAGGTGTTGACTCAGCCTTGATAGAAGGTGTTGACTCAGCCTTGATAGAAGGTGTTGACTCAGTCTTGATAGAAGGTGTTGACTCAGCCATGATAGAAGGTGTTGACTCAGCCATGATAGAAGGTGTTGACTCAGCCATGATAGAAGGTGTTGACTCAGCCTTGATAGAAGGTGTTGACTCCCTCAGTCTTGATAGAAGGTGTTGACTCAGCCATGATAGAAGGTGTTGACTCAGCCTTGATAGAAGGTGTTGACTCAGCCTTGATAGAAGGTGTTTACTCAGTCTTGATAGAAGGTGTTGACTCAGCCATGATAGAAGGTGTTGACTCAGCCATGATAGAAGGTGTTGACTCAGCCATGATAGAAGGTGTTGACTCAGCCTTGATAGAAGGTGTTGACTCAGCTATGATAGAAGGTGTTGACTCAGCCATGATAGAAGGTGTTGACTCAGCCTTGATAGAAGGTGTTGACTCAGCCATGATAGAAGGTGTTGACTCAGCCTTGATAGAAGGTGTTGACTCCTCAGTCTTGATAGAAGGTGTTGACTCAGCCTTGATAGAAGGTGTTGACTCAGCCTTGATAGAAGGTGTTGACTCAGCCATGATAGAAGGTGTTGACTCAGCCTTGATAGAAGGTGTTGACTCAGCCATGATAGAAGGTGTTGACTCAGCCTTGATAGAAGGTGTTGACTCCCTCAGTCTTGATAGAAGGTGTTGACTCAGCCTTGATAGAAGGTGTTGACTTAGCCTTGATAGAAGGTGTTGACTCAGCCATGATAGAAGGTGTTGACTCAGCCTTGATAGAAGGTGTTGACTCCCTCAGTCTTGATAGAAGGTGTTGACTCAGCCTTGATAGAAGGTGTTGACTCAGCCATGATAGAAGGGCTTCACTCCCTCAGCCATGATAGAAGGTGTTCAATTCCTCAGCTCTTATCAGTACATTATTCTTATTCATTACATTATTACATACAGATGTGAAAGACTTATTTTTCTCATAGACTAGACTATTGCAATAACATTTTGAGCAGAATAAGTTTAGATTTAGAAAGGATATAGGAACGTATTGGTTTGGAAATAGGGTAGTTAATGAGTGGAACAGTCTGCCTAGTAGGGTTATTGAAACTAGGACCTTGGGTAGTTTCAAATTTAGGTTGGATAAATTCATGAGTGAGAGGGGTTGGATGTGAGTGGGACTTGCACATGAGTAAATAGAATTATCAAAGCTTATATCTTGGGTAGCATTGAAAATTGTGTTGAGCAAATATTCTGTTAGTGGGATGGATTGTGAAGGACCTGCCTAATATGGGCCAACAGGCCTGCTACAGTGTTCTTATGTTCTTATGTCAGAATGCTGAGTTTTTCCAGGCGATTACAAGGACCATCACCAGTGTCAGAAGTTTAAGTTGTTTTGTGTGTTTAAAGATCCCAGAAGAGTTTCTACCCGCTCACAGTCTCAATACTCACAAGTGAAGGGACTTGGGGTTAGATTTCCGGGCAAGACTAGTCTTGTGGATCAATTTTTTCTCATATTCTTTTCCTGGTCACTCGTAAGATACCAGGTACTTGGGATATAGAAACACTGCTGGGACAAGTGTCTTCACCAGGTGCTAGATCAACCAGGTTGTGATGGATATGTGGGTCAGCGAGCCACCAGCAGCAACAGCTTGGTTGACCAGACAAGCACCAGACAAGCCTGGCCCATAACCGGGCTCCAGGAGTAGAAGAACTCTCGAAACTCATCAAAGGTAAAGGTATATCTATTACTAAAACTAGTCAAGGCTAGAAAATCGAAAAGATAACAGCTTTCTCCCTGTACATTCAGCTGTGTATAACAGGAAGCAAAACGTCGCTCATGGGAACCCAAGTCACGTCTGTCAATCTTTCTTAAAAGTTCAATGTGAAATTCTTTCGATTTTTGGAGGGACAATGTATATCCTCAGCTGTAAATGGAATCTCGGATATTTCCAGCTATTATCTTGTTTGAAAATACAAAAGGCTCTGTTATGAAGCTATTGTATATATTGAGATTTTTTTTTTTTTTACAAATGTATTTGAAAAAAATGTATGGAGAGTTGCATAGCATGTATTGTGAAGGGTTTTTCATTTGGTAGTCAATTTTGGATGTTATTTTCAATCACAATTTTGAAAAATAATCGGCATATTGGAAATTGAAACTTAGAACGACGTTTCGGACCGACTTGGACCATTATTCTTTCTAAATTGGCCTTTATATTCTTTCAAAATAGGAGTACATGGGAGAAACATATAGCAGAGGGCCAGGAAGATGTATACTTCTTGGAACGTTTCGTCAACCAATGCTTCTTCAGTCCAATGCAGAGGAAGATGAGGAGGAGGAGTTTAAGGTAATCAGTCCCTCAGCCTGAAGTAGATGTGACTCCAGGCTGGGGACTGATTACCTCAAACACTTCTGATCTTCCACCATTCTCTGTTGGAATGATGAAGCCACTGGCTGGCGAAACGTTTCCACAA
>WNWK01003348.1:140000-170281 GCA_009830355.1 Cherax destructor | reverse complement strand
TGACACGCCTGAAATTCAGCACCCATCCCCAACCCCAAAAAAAGAAAGTGTCCAAAACTGTGGATCCTTTTAAGATCGGTATTATGTACCACAATCCCCCCTCTCCACTATACTATTCACTCATCTATCCCTACCTCCAATGCCATTTGGAAGGGGGATCAAAACAATTACCCCCCTAAAGCCAATAAAACCCAACAAAAGCCAGTGAATTATCACGCAATCCAACGCTAGAAGCACCCCCCCCCCAAAAGACCTAAACCTACTGCTGTTCAGAACATCCATATTTTTCTCTGCTATCTACATTTATAGAACCAAAAAAATTTTAACCCTGAGCTAAAACATTTCTTGACAGTTGTGACAGGACCCATAGACATAATACCAGCATAAACATCTCTTTGTTCCCGTGCCCGATAAATATATACAAAAATTCAATGCCATAAGGCCTAAGATCGAAACCCCCCTGCCTGAAAACTCTGAACTGCAGACACAACCTCCATTTTAAAAACACCTTTAAAAAAACATCTTATCTCATTTTCACCCAACTGGTAGCTAACCACATAAAAACTTTTTTTTTGCACATACCCACAGCAAAAGACACTTATGATATCTGTATTCCCAATTTTACATATCCAAAATTCTAATACAACTATTGTTCAAATTCTTTAGTCATAAGTTTGCCTAAGACCTCCAATATAAAACTTTTTGCCAATCATCACCTTTACCATTAATTTCGTAGACCCTCTTTTTAGCGACTTTATGTTGGGGTTTTGGGTTTGGTTTGAAATCCACTTTTTTATCTAAACGAAACCTTATCTATTCGTTGCTGGGGGAAAAAAATTTTGGGCCCGGGGTCGCCTGAATGGTTAAACCATTGAGTCAGGGGGGGTCCTCTAAGGGTGGCATAGCCACAACAAGTTTTTAAATTGAAAGACAAGTTTTTTCGGGAAGAAAATGCCAACATGAACTTATATCAGCCCAAAAGGAAAAAGTGCCCCGGGTTTTCAAGACAGCAAAGGATCGCTTCACCTTGCTCCTTTTGGGTAATCATCAGGTGATTTCAAGTTAACCCCAGGTTTTCCTGTAAAATCCCATGCTTTGAAAGGGGTTTTTTTCCCCCACAAGTTTATTCAGGTTACGGATGTTCTTGATTATCATAAAAAGGGATATGTGGGGAAACCGGAAACCCAAAAATGTTTCCAAGAACCTAGGATAACCCAGTGTTATCCCAAAACCTAGGATCCCATGTTATCCAGAGAACCAAAAAAAACCCAAAAGTTGGGTCAGCCGCCCCGACTGACTGAATCTTTGACGACACTGAATGTTTTGACTGACTTATGAATGATTGACTGGCACTGAATAGCTGACACTGACTTATGAATGACTTGACGACGACTGACTTACTGAATACGCTGACTGGGCTGACTTAATGAATGACTTGACTGCTTATGAATGACTTGACTGACTTACTGAATGACTTTATTAAAGTTGGGGGCCCGACAACTATCGACTTCAGTTCCAAATTTTTATCCCCTCAGCCCGTGGGGGGCCCAGCATAACTTCCACTTTTCCAAAACACCCAAAAATGCACCCACAATTTAAAAAATCTATTTTTCTGTTACTTTGTAGTTTGATAAAAAAAACATAATACATCACGATAATAACTTTTAAATTAAAAATTTTTTTTTATATTTGAAAAATCTGTTGGTCAAAAAAAAAAAAATTTTTGGTTTTTGGGGGGCTCTAGGACTTAAACCTATTTTTCCCTAATTCTTTTAATTATCTCACATTTTACCTAAACGATGTTTCAGGCCGAACTACCTTTTAAAAGGGCTACTGTAAACTAAATGTTAAATTCTTTTTTAAACTAATTGTTAAATTCTTAAATGTTTGAATTTCAATACCTCAATTTTGTAAACCTAGTTAATCAAAAAAACCAACCTTACTATCAGTATAATCTTGTGCATATTAGAAGACCTATCATAAGATCCTGAAAACCCTAGGCATACCTAGGCATATTTTTAAATTTGTAATATCTATTCTAAAATTTAATTAATTAAGCCCCCAACTTTGTATTTACTAGAAAAAAAAAATTTTATTTGAATTAAAAAAGCTGTGGGAAAAAAGTATTGTAAGGCATGGTGAGGCTGGTTCTGCCCAAATTCGGCTGAAAAAAAATGTTCAGGAATTGGGGGGGACATAGATGGTAAAATTCAAACCCCCAACAATGTTCAATTGTAAAAAAGGTCTTTTTTTGGAAAAAAATCCACAGGACCTACATCAGGGACAAAAGGCACCGGGGCCAAACCTAACACTCTTGTTGTGGGAATTGGATTTAAAATAACCTTTTTCTGGTGTTTCCCTAAAATAAGGGGGGACCTCGGTTCGATGGTCCCCAAAATCCCTTTTTTGTAAGTATATTTTTTTAAAGCTTTTTAAGTATTTTTTTTTAAAAAAGGATTTTTTTATTTTCCTTAGGGGAAAATTCTTTTAATGGCACTTGAAAAATTTCAAAAGAAAAAATCGTCTGGGGGACCACTTCCAGTGTTTTAAGAAAAACAATGTCGAAGAATAGTTTTTTGTGATGTGAAATAATAAAACATTCAAAAAGGAAATTTTAGAAGTGAGTTAATGATGTTTTTGGGCCCCAAGTGTGAAAAATCCTCCTGGAATGTAAATTCCCCATGCCCCCCGGTACTGGACAATGCTCCGCATCCCCCAAAGACTTGGAAGACTTCAGTTTCATCACAGTAAAGTTCTTGCCCCCTAACACCACTCCTCCCTCCAGCCCATGGACCAGCAGGTTTTTCTAACAAAAAACTCTACAAAAGCAGTGTTTAAAAAGTGCTTTGGGCCCTCCATAGTTGATCCAAAGGGGTTCTGGAGGAATCACTTCCTTCCCCATTGCATAAGTTTTATAGGAAGGTTTGGGAAGGGGTGATTTGGACTTTGAACTCTCTTGGAAAATTTGGGTTGTGTCCATGAGATTTTTAAGGGTTTGGGGCTCCCCTGCCCCCGCCTCTGCCTGTTGTGGATCTATTGGGCTTGGGGGGAAGTCCTGGGTTGAGGCGAGTGGGGATGTGGAAGAGTTGGTGGAGGACCACAGGGAAGAGCAACCACTGAAGGCTGAAGGGGCTTCATCTGGAACAGCATCAGACCACAGATGGGGAAACTTGCTTCAGAAAGGAGGAGGAAGAGGGAGTGAAGGAGGTGCCTTCTTATTGATTAAGGACATTTGTGCAAAGGGAATGGGTGCAAAGTTTTGTCGAAATACCACCCTGACCAAGCTGGACGAGCTATATCTGAAACATGTTTAGTGGCAAAACCTTGTCCCACTTCGGGGAAATCATAGAGCGCAAAAACTCTGGACAGATATGTTGTGGACAGGGGTAGAGTGACTCTCAAGCTGGTCCTAGTGGCATTAAAAGACAAGGGAAAGAACCCCAAAAAGGCTTTGTACCTGGGGACCTTTTGGAGGGATTCCCCCTTCAAACAATAATCCTCCCTCTTTCCTCCTCCCTATCTTCCCAAAAAAAATTAGTCTTCAATAAAAATTTTACTAAATTTAAATTTTTTAAAAAAAAAAAAAAAAAATTTGTGAATATTTTTTTCTGGGGAAAGGATGTTATGGGGTATTATGGACTTGTTATGGGGGGTATGGAACCCCGCATGTATTGTTGAATTAAATAACATGAATACCTAATTATATTGAATTAATCAAAATACTATAGGGAAGTTTAAGGCTAGGCCATCCTTAAAATTAGAAGCTGAATTAAACGTTTTCTTTAATATAATGGTTATAAATATAAATGCACATTTTTTTAAATACTAGTTATAAGTTGCATGTCTCATTGTAATAACATAAGAAAATTTTAAAATTCATGGAAAGGGTGTGCAAAGTGATAGGGTTTTGTTTGTTTATGTTTGGGGGAGGAGCTTAAAAGACTCCTGCTTCCCACAATTCCCTTTTCCTGGAGAACATGGGGGTGCAGTGAGCTAAGTATTGTTAATGCTGACCTTAACTTGGTTTCAGGGCTGAATGAGTGCCCAAAAGGGAATGGGGGGGGTTTTAGATCGATGTTACCATGATATTCTGTGATCTTCAGTGTATCAAAACACTGGAGGTTAAGAAATGTTAAGAAAGGAGAGGTAAATGTGGGGAGCCATGCTTTGGGAGGCTGGTTATTTTGTTTAGGAGTGGAGACCACATTTTTTTATGTATAGATATACCTCTTAATATGCTCTATTTTTATAATGTTTGGGTTTTAAAAAACCTTTTAAGAGAAAGTGAGGCTAAGGGTTTTTAGATGCAGCCTTAACCCGAGTAAGTATCTTTTTAGCCTAATAATATCCTTTTTTCCCCAAGACCTTTTAAGTAAATACCTATGCTGGTAAACCTTGATGGAAAAAGGGAAAATAACATAACGGATTAATTTCTTTTTTTTATTTCTTATGGAAATATTATTTACGCTTATCGGATTTCCTTTTGGCCGGGGGTTCTGGGAACAGATTATGGCTTTTATAAACGGTCCACTGCGTGGACCCTCGGTTTGATACCCGGAAATCCCTGCAATTATAAGTATAATTTTTTAAGTTCTTGTGGAAGTGTATTTTTGGGGGTTGAAAAAAGACTAACCTACGTGAAATTTTTTTAAAATAAATTCGTTCGGAAAAGGACTTGAGCAGACTTCAGGAGTGAATTTTTCTGAACTCGGGGTCCTTTGTATAAAAATTGCTTGTTAGGGCAAAGCATTTCAGGCAAATTAGGTATTATTTTTCCCGGGATGTGACCCACAACAGTGGAGCAACCCCGGGTTTCCATTTTTTGATGGGTGAACATAGACAACTGGTGAAGGAAACACGCCTAATGTTTCTCCTTTGCCTGGAATTTAACCCAGACCCCTCAGTGTTTGACGAGCTTTTGCCACCAGGCCTTTCATATGTTAGAGCCCCGATGGAAGGAGTGACAGAAATTATTTTTTTAATTTTGGGGTGGATCTGGGGGTGTGGGCCTGGCAGTCGCCTGTCTCACATTATCTCTCTCAAATTCTCTCTCTTTCCCTAATGGCAATGTTTATAATTTTAAATTTCTCGGGTTGCATGAATGCTTTTTTATCTTAGGAAGCACTTTTATTTAGGATTTTTTATTAATCCTTGGAAAGCGGGGTCTATATATATATATATGGGTAATACATTTACAGGGGAATTTTTTGTCAACTGCAGCTGCCTAGGAATGCATAAAAAACCCAAAAACCTAACCTCTGTGATATATTATCCAGAGCAATTATTACTTTCTTTTTTCCTAAATTTGAGATGATGTTAGGTTAAGCCAGACATTTTTTCCCAGTGCCAGTCTAGGCCTGGGGTCCCTGGTTTACTAATAAAAATCGGTTACCACCATGGAAATGGCTTGGTGTAAACCCAGTGATAACACGGGTGGATATATATACTGTTTTCCATTTAAAATGTACTGTGCTTTTCCCGCCTCAGATTTAAAAATAGTGAATACAGTGGCCCCTCGGTTTGGGTGCATCTCCAAACTCGAACATGTATGTAAGTGTATTTTCAGTAAGTGCTGTTGCAGTGTATTTTGGTGGTCTGAAATGACTAACCTACGTGACATTATTTCTTAAGAGTAAATTCGTTCGGTAATGGCACAGGCAGCATTCTGGAACGAATTTTCGGCGAGAACCGAGGACTGTAAATGTATCACATGAGTGATGAACATTTTTTATTTGTAGGCCCTACACTTTTGCCATGGAATCCTAGGTCAATTACATGGGATTGATAATGTAAATACACTTTAGATTAATTTTTATCAAGTTTATAACTAACTATCCTGCTGTTTAAAGATCATCCTGACCACCCTTTATGTACAAAAAAGCTACACATGTACTGTCACCAATTATAGCAGCATTATTCCAATAAATCCATTGAATCTTCAACTTCCCATCAATTCTCAAAATAGCTAGGGTGCCGATCCACAAAGGAGGTGACCAAACTGACTGAACAATTGCAGACCAATCTCAAATTTACCACTGCTTTCTAAATCTTGAAAAATTAATTCATAAACAGATCTATTCCTACCTCTCCTCACACAATGTCTCTAAACCCCTGTCAATTTGGATTCAGGACCAACAAGAGCACAAACGATGCTATAACACTTACATGTTAGAGTTAATATACACCGCACTTGAGAAGAAGAAGTTCCGCTGGGAATCTTCATTAGACCTACATAAAGCTTTTGATACAGTCGACCATGATTTATTGCTCACAAAATTAGCACATATGGTATAGGGGGCACCCCTCAACTACCTAAAGTCGTGCCTTGCAACAGAAAGTCAGTACGTGAACACAAATGGAAGACTCTTCCACACAACAAATTACAGTCGGTGTCCTCAAGGTAGTGTCTGAGGCCCTCCTATTCCTCATTTACATAAATGACCTACCGAATGCATCACAACTACTCAAACCCATTTGTTTGCAGATGACACAACATATGTCTTCTCTCCCAAATCCAGTGACTACCAAAGTTAATGCCGAAAATTTCAGAAAAATAAATGGATGATGACAAATAAAGCCTCTCCCAAAACGGACAAGACCTACTACATTCAGTTTGAAACAAGCTACAAATGTTCCATTAAAAAAGTAAAGGGTTTACCCCCCCAAGGCTACAGAGGAAAATTCCAAGGAAACCACCTTACAGTAGTCTTAAATTCCAACACAAAAAAAATTTTTAAAAAAAATCTCAAGGACAGTAGGTATATTATCTTCCTTGCTATTATGTGCACCCCGACTCTCATTACTTTCATTTCTTATCTACCCTTTTCTCACCCATGGAATCTGTGCATGGGGCTCAACAACATTAAATCACCTTAGACCACTCTTTAAACCCCGCAAAAGGCTGCGGGCAGGATGATAACAAATTCCCCTTCAGCATACTCCACCTATATTGGGAAACCCTTTAAAACTACTCACCATAAAAAATATTCATATATTCATGTGCCTTCTACATACATAAAACTCTACATGCTAATATAAAGCCTAAAAAGAATTCTTAAACAATTTTAAATAGGCCCCCAGGACATACACAAGACACAGATCATTTTGATTTTAGGCCCATCCCTACCAATTAAAAAAAATTCTACCCACTTAAGGGCCCCGAATCGGTTCATTCCAGTAAATATCAAGTTAACCTTGTCGAAAAATAATTAAGATCTTCAAGAAATACTATACCCTATACAAAATTTTCATCTGTAAAAAATTCCAACCCCAAAAATTTTTTTCCTGAAGTCTCAATTTGATATTTTAAAATTTTTCCTAAACTTGTTTTTCTTATCATCATATTGTTTAAAATTTTAAGTATCATCATTTTCTTTTTGAAAAAAATTATTTGAAAACCCAAAAAAACCCATTTTTTTTTTATTATTAATTAGCATCAACATATGAGAAAAAAATTTTACAACTAGTTAAACTCAACCAATTTCTCTTTATTGTTTTTTAATATTGTTTCCTTTAATAATTTAAATAATCGGGGCAAAAAAAATCAATAATTTCTTTGGAAATTAAGTCTTAGTGAATGAAGTCTCTAAAGGGTGCCAGTGGCTCTCTTGCATTACAGTTTTATAATTGTTTTATAATTGTAACTACCAATAACATTGTACATTTGTAACATGCATTGAAATAAAATTATTATTATTATTATTATTATTATTATTATTTATAACTAGCAGTCTGCTTTTTAAAAAATTAGCTTGCATTTTTATGCAGTTTATAACTAGCATTACTTTTGTTGAAGACATGTTTCAAAGTAATTTTATAACAAGCACTGCTTCTTGTTTAAAACTCAGCCTGCAAAACAGGTTAAAATAAAAAAAAAATTACCTTGTCACTGATTACTGGTGGGGCGGTTCCTCCTGCCTCATCTCCTGTAAAGTGGGCACCATGGACCTGTCATGAAATATGTCCCAGTCATGGCAAGTGAAACATAGTGAAATCATAGGTCTTTTTTTTAACATGTCGGCATTTCCCACCATGGCAGGATTACCCAAAAGAAAGAAAGGAAAAAAAAACCATCATCATTCAACTTTCACCATCATTCATACATAATCACTGTCTTTGCAGAGGCACTCAGACAGGACAGCTTAGAATCCCTCAAATCTGCCAATATCCCAAACCCCCCTTTAAAGTGCAGGCATTGCTTTCCATTTCCAGGACTCAAGTCCGGCTGACCGGTTTCCCTCAATCCCTTCACAATATTACCCTGCTCACACTCCAACAGCTCGTCAGGTCTCAAAACCATTCATCTCCATTCACTCTATCAAACCCAATGCTCAGGCACGCTTGCGGGAAGCCCAAGCCCTCGCCCACAAACCCCCTTTTTACCCCCTCCCTCCAATCTTTTCGGAGATGACCCTACTTGCCTTCTTTCCCTACAGATTTATACGTTTCTCAAGTCATTCTACTTTGTTCCATTCTCTTTAAATGACCAAATCACCTAAAGAAAGCCTCTCTTCAGCCCTCTGACTAATACTTTTAGTAACTCCACACCTCCTCTAATTTCCACACTAAATTCTCTGCATATTACACCCCACACATTGTCCTTGACGGGAAATCTCCACTGCCTCCAGCCGCCTCCTTGCGGATTTACACCCATGCTTCACACCCATATAAGAGTGTTGGTACCCTATGCCTCTGTACATTCCCTTCTTGCCTCCATAGATGATGTTCTTTGTCTCCAAATACCTCAACCACACCGCTTTTCCTTCATTAATTCTATGGTTAACCTCATCCTTCTTAAACCCATCCACTGACAAGTCAACTCCCAAATATCTGAAACATTCACTTCTTCCATACTCCCTTCCTCAATGTGATATCCAAATTTTCTTTATCTAAATCGTTTGTATCCTCATCACCTTACTCTTTTCTACACTTTCAACATTTCTACTCACATGCCCTTCCAAATCGTCCACTAAGCTTTGCAACTTTTCTTTCGAATTCCCAAAGCACAGTATCATCAGCAAAAAGTAACTGTTCAACTCCTATTTGTATTTGATTCCCATAATTTAATCCACCCTCTCCCCAACACCCTAGCATTTACTTCTTTTACAACCCTATCAATAGTAATTTAAACAACCATGGTTGACTTACATTCCTGTCTAAGACCTCAGTGTTTGAAATTATGATGGTCCCCAAACACACCCTTTATGTAAGTTTATTTTTTTAAATGCTTTTGTAAGTGTAATTTTGGGGTCTAAAAGGACTAGTCTATTTTACATCATTTCTTATGGAGATAAATTCGTTTGGTAATGCACTTGAACAGCATTCTGGAATGAAAAAAAATCGTATCAGGTACCACTGTACTTTTAATGGGAAGTAATCTCTCTCTCTACACACCTAACCTTAGCCTCATAAAACTTTTTACAGCATTCAGCAACTTACTACCTATTCCATCACTTGCAATATTTGCCACATTGCTCTTCTATCCACTCTATCAAATGCCTTTTCTAAATCCCTAAATGCAATGAAAACTTCCTACCGTTATCTAAATAATGTTTTACATATATGTTTCAATGTAAACACCTGTCTACACATTCCCTACCCATTCTAAAACCTCCTTGCTCATCTGTAATCCTGCTCTGTCTTACCTCTAATTCTTTTAATAACAACTCTACCTACATTTTACCTGGTATACTCAGTTAACTTTTCCTATAATTTTACAATCTCTTTTGTCCCCTTCCCTTTCTATAAAGAATATACACACTCTCTGCCAATCCACAGGTACCTTTCCCTCTTTCATATTTATTAAACAAAAATACTCAACCATAACTCTACATATCTTTCCCTGCTTTTAACATTTCTGTCAGATAGTCAGTTCCAGCTGCTTTACCCTTTCATTCTACGTAATCATAGGTACATATTAATATCAAATTATGACAAATTTATTGAAAAATCAATAGACTAATATTAGTGAAATACTGCATTATATTCACCTCGACAGTTGGCTGCCCTGTAGCCTTCTGAACATGAGAGGTGGAGGTGGCAGCCATGCTATGTTTCTTCTCATCAGTGGTACCATCTGACACCACTTTGGTAAAGTGGCTAGACTCCATGACAGTGCTCTTCTGGAACACTGTCGTTGATGAAGTGCTAGAGGAGACATGGCTCTCCTCTCTCGTTGTCTGATGAACTGCTGGCATGGCTGGCTCTACTTCTGACCCTGCAGGTTCTGTAGGAGGGGAAAAAAAATATAGAACTAAAGAATAAACACATTACATAATAGTTATTTTTCCCACAGGTAATAGACTGTGGGTACAATGCCTGGAAGACACTCAAATAACCAAAGACTGCAGTTAATCCACTTTACTAACTAATGATAATTAAAATTTAATAATAATAAAAATAATGATAATACACATGCTTCAACTGTATTCCCTAGAATGCAGGCAAGAAAGGTACAGTAGATCATACTTTACACCTGGAAAATCCTGTAGCATCTGATCCCAGTCCTCCACACAGAAATCACTCTATGAAAACAAAAAGACATGGCAGATGCTGGGAAGTGCCTCCATTTAAAATCAGGGGTTCAACAAGTACATGGAGTTGTCTCCGGAGATCACTGCTCCCGTGGCCCAGTCCCAGACCATGCTACCTGGTTGCTGGTCTGATTGATCAAGCTGGTAGTGCCCACCACCAGCAGTAAACAACATGCTCCACAACCCGGCAGATCAGGAATTGTTTTGAGGAATTTGTCGAGTTCCCTCTTGAAGACAGCTAATTGTTTGTTGGTAATCCCCCTTATACATGAAGGGAGGGTGTCGAGTCGTGGTCCCTTTAACTTATTGTGTTCTATCTGTCTACTCATCTCTCCCCTGCTTTTCATTTAAAGTATCTGGCACCATCTGCCAAGCTTCTTGTATTTATAAGTAGTAATTTCGGTGTGTAGGTTTGGCGCCAATCCCTCCGGTGTCTTTCAGGAATAGATTATGATGCATCTTTCTCATCTACATTCTAAGAAATGCAGTTCATGGGACTTAAGTGCTACCAGTAATTTAGGTGCTTGACTGAGAGTTCTCTGTACATTTTCTAGCTCAGCAATTTTTTGCCTGCCTTGAACGGCAGAGCAAAATTCCAATCTAGAGAGAATGAGTGACCTGAAGAGTATCATCATTGGCTTGGCATCTCTTTGTTTTGAAGGTTTCAATTATTCAACTTATCATTTTCTTGCAGTTGCAATAATAACATTATGCTCCTTGAATGTGAGACCTTCTGACATTATCACTCCCAGGTCTCTTGCACGTGGTTTATGTTCTATTAAGTGGTTTGAGTTTGTCTTGTATCCCAACCTTGTTTTTATTTCCTCCATTTATTTGTGATGCGGTAACTGAAATTTTTCCTCATTGAACATCATATTGTTGTCAGTTGCCCACTGGAAGACTTGGATTATATAAGTACACTAAAAAAAGAACTTGTTGATTGTTAAAGGTCCTCAACTTTTCAACATTCTCCCTTAGTGCACAGCAATCTCTGGCTGTCTTCAAGAAGGAACTTGATAAGTTCCTCAAATCAGTTCCTGATCAGCTGGGCTGTGATTCATCTGTTGGACTGTGTGAGACCAGCAGTAACAGCCCAGTTGATCAGGCCTTGATCCACCAGGAGGCCTGGTCTGGGACAGGGCTGCAAGAGCCACTGACTCCCAGAAACATCCTTCAGGTATCCTATACATCTCAATTTAATGCTGAGACGATCCTGTGATCCGTCAATCCTCAGATCTCTGGTCCAACCCCTACCAGCTGTACTTCCCCAACCAGGAAATGCTCTTCACTGGAGAGGTTAGTGCAGGTCACTGCTTTCCCTGGTTAGAGTAGAACTTATCAACCTCTACAGCACAGTTGGTAGTGTCGGGCTGGAATAAAGTGATGCAGAAACTATCGTATTAAAAACAGTTTCAATATTTCCAATAGTATCTTCCACACAAACGGTCAAATTGGGACCCAGAAAGGCCAAGGACTATCCAAACTTTTCTCTAAGATTGACCAGCATTTAAGATTTAAATAAATTTTATTTAGGTTTTGGGTGAATAACATTCAAACTTCTTTGCAATGATCTTGATGTTACATGGATTCGTAAAAACTGCAGTGTGCAGATTTCACCTAGGATAACCTAATATCATCAAACACTGACTTATTTCCGATCGAAAAACATTCTCCAGTTATTTCACAGAAAACAATTTGTTTAATAAAATTGGCAAATTAAAACTTGCACAACCCAAAATTACGGTGCAGCTTCCTATGAGGAACATACATCAGTACTAAAAGTTTGAAGTGAACCAGAAGATGCACAAAATCTAACATTAAGCTTGTAGATAAATGGTTTAGAGAACCGACAAGTTGATGAATTAGACACATATACAACACTTGGGTATCTTTATTGAGGAAAGGTTTTGCCACGCAGTGGCTTCATCAGTCCTAAATAATGAAGAATGGTGAAGATCAGGAGTTTGAGGTAATCAGTCCCTCAGCCTGGAGTCAATGTAATTAGTCCATTAATCTTGAAAAGAATACAGTATATGCATGAAGAAGATTGACTGATTACATCGACTCCAGGCTGAGGGACTGATTACCTCAAACTCCTTCTGATCTTCACCATTCTTCTTTATTTAGGACTGAAGCCACTGCGTGGCGAAATGTTTCCTCAATAAAGATACCCAAGTGTTGCACATGTGTGTAATTCATTAACTGTCAGTTCTCTGAACCATTTATTTACATTCCTGTCAAACACATCAACATCCTGGGATCTTGATACAGGGAATTCTTCACTTTCCTAACCTATAGGCATGACCTATTTCCACATGTGGATTTGTCCACTGTGATATTGCCTACGACTGCTTCACCTCACCTGTCTACAATACATAAGCCACTTCGGGCATAGCTGTATTCTTTTCAAGATTGATGGACTGATTACCTCGACTCCAGGCTGAGGGACTGATTACCTCAAACTCCTGATCTTCACCATTCTTCTCTATTTAGGACTGATGAGGCCAATGCGTGGCGAGACGTTTCCTCAATAAAGATACCCAAGTGTTGCACATGTGTCTAATTCATCAACAATAAGCTTATTAACTTGGTTAGTAAACTGAGAAATTTACACCTACACACCCTAAACCCAAAAACACATTTCATCCGTTTTATAAGATTCATCAGTTATTAAAGACTGATGCAGTTCAGGGGTGAAGAAGTAGGAACGTCAGTGGTGAGAACATCGTAAGGGTTGAACACTGGGAGACTAGAATAAGAACGATGAGTCACTACCCATTTCTGACATAACTGGGTCAAAGCTCGATTAAATGGTAAACCCTTTATGGCCTTCAAATATCAGATCTGGATTTCTCGCACACAGCAGGCAATGACGAGAATATGAGGGATGATTACTTCGATGCAGTTATGGCAACAAGAAGGTCGGTTACAGCATGGACCATTATGGTTTCCTGCTCTGCACACTAGACATTCCTATTGCAATCTGCAATGTGTGGCCAGGTGGCCATAGTGCCAGCATTTAAGGCACTGTTGGGGTGTTATTTTATATTCTCTCGTATTTTCTCACTTGTTCGGATTCTAAACCCGGAAGGTTAGCCACCTAGGATAACCAAAGAAAGTCAGTTCGTCATCGAGGAGGGTAGGTTGCGGCAGTTAAAAGATTATCTGCTCGAAAATGATTTCCCCACTCCACCCTGCATTATAGTGAGGAAGGAATGTCACTATTATGACGACGGTGTGGCTGATAGCGTGGACCTGCGAGTCTAACTGCCTGGTCAGAGTCCTTTACAGTAACAATGCGCATTTTACCCTTCAAGGCAATGAAGAGATAGATGTATTGGCTGACGAAGGTCATTATTGTTTTCTTGATGGCGAGGTCTGAAAAGCTTGCCTCAGGAGTTTTTACATAAGAACATAAGAAAGGAGGAACACTGCAGCAGGCCTGTTGGCCCATACTAGGCACGGGTGAAATGTTGAGCATGTTTCCTCACACCTGGTGCCCCTGTTCGCCTAGCAGTAAGTACCTGGATGTTAGCTGACTGTTGTGGGTCGCATTCTGGGGACAAGATTAAGCTAATTTACCCGAAATGCTTTGCATAACCAGGATTGAAAAAGAATGCTATGCAGGTGAAAAAAGGGTCAATAAGGGTATCCAGGTATTGCACATGTTTTACATCAACTTCCCAATCGCTGGCCAAACTAATGGGCATAACCCACTTTCACCAGTGGGTGCCGCTCTCCTGTGACACTGTCTTCAACTGCTGCACCTCTCCTCTGGCTCCAGTGCATAAATTTCCATCCTCATGCCTCTGCTTTAGATAGTTCAAAGCTAAGGGAATAGACACTACCTATCAATGCTAGGGTACACAACATTTATCAAGGCTAAGGGACAACACCTATCAAGGCTAAAAGACTGAATACTTTAAAATTACCTCTCCACTTCATTTAGTCTCCAGTATAATACTTTCCTCCGTATCAGATCGAAAAGAGCCTACTTTGTAGTCGAAACATCTCATCAATAACGATACCCAGGTGTTGCACATGTCTTATTCATCAACTTGTTGATATTATATACATTTATGTAACGAAAAAATGAGTGACGAAGCAAAATCCACTATGGGGATTCATCCCATATTCCCTTTCAAATACACAGAACTGATGAGACAGTCAAAGCATGTGTTCTCAGAGCAGCTGACTATAACTTAAGGGTATCTCCAAGTAGCCTGACAATACTAATTACGTATACGCAAAACACTTAAACGAAATTTCAAAGACTTGAAATGATGCAAGATGAAAACATATAAAAAAAATAAACGAGTCGAGACCTGACATGGTGCAAGATGGAAACACCAATCCATTCACCATCATAGTATAATTAAAAAAAAAAAAATGAGTCGCATGTCTATGGTTGATTCATCAATATCATAAGACTTAGTGGTATAACCGCTCGACTTCAGCTAGGCACAAATACCAAAATTTGCATAATCTGCTATGTATCTCGCCAAGTGTAAACTGCCAGCAAAATTTTCTCATTTAACATCATTATGTAAAGCAACATGAAACGATACAAAATTCGAGGGACTATTAAAAAATGTTCAAGAAACTTCCAAACGTTTTATCCACAATGAAATTAAAAGTATACTAGCAAGCTTGCTGCTGAATAATTCCCAAGAGTTTCACGCTTTTTAGCTCAATATTGTTGCAAATAACGTTGAAGCCCAGTTACTGCATCCATTATATTCCTGATATAGTCCACGTGATGTGATTGGGGTGGGCTGAAAGATAACCAAATCAAGCTGTATTTGTCTCGCACTATGACAGTACTCTAAACGTCACTCAAGATAAAACGATGAGACACATGTCTGCTCACATCTCTAGTAAAAATCCAGTCATAAAACGTAATAAAAAATCTTATCCATTTTTCCCCGAGCAGGAGGGGTCGGTCGCTGTGGTCGTTGATCGAGGGAACGAGTCGAGGTAAACTGGACGTCGCTTCCGTGCTAGACTAAACCCAAACCCCTCCACTCTCCCTCCCACCAACCCCAACACCAGCTCCCACCTGCATTCTCACCCCCTCTGGTCCCCTCCACCAGCCTTCCCCACAATGTTCACCTGCCCCCTCTTTTCCCCTCACCAACTCCAAACCACCTTCATCCCTCCCCTAGCCTGGCCTCACTTGCTTTTCAACACCCACTGCCGCTCATCTGGAGCCTCAAGCCTCACAGCTGCCACGTGGCGCCATCTCTTACTCCTCTAATAGCCATGTTTGGCCATCGAAGCCCAGATAAGGTGTAATTTTCCTAAGCAATTTTCCAAAATTACTGATATGAGTAAGTACGTAACTAATAAAAATCTTGTAGGTTCAAGTGAAGACTCTTCAGCTCGATTAGAGATGCTTTCTAGCTAAACTTAAAATACTGATATATCTTACTGTTTTGTGATGGACATTCTAATAGACTATCTCATAAAATAAATGTGTATATGGGAAAGGAAGGGAGAATCATTGCCAAGTTGTAGCTACATGATCAGTTATACTCATGTCCAGTCTTCAGTCATTTTTTTTTAATTTCCAATGGTTGTAGCACTACTTCCTGAAGAATACATCACAACAACGAGGCTGGGACATCCAGAAGAAATACATACGAAAAGAAAATTAATACGACGTTTCAGTCTGTCCTGAACCACTGTCAAGTTATAACTGAGGTGCTGCTTCAACTATTACTACTACTATTATGCAATATGTAAGTTTGTTTATACTGTACTGCATATTGCATAATAAAGCTTTGATTAACTGACTGACTTAATATTACCATCACCACCACTATCACCAATCGCTTCTTTCCCTTTCCTCTTCCCGACTTGTCTTATTGTCTTTTCTGCTTTTCTCGCTCACTTGTGACTTCACAATGGCCCAGGATGGACCGAAACGTCGTCTTACCTTCGTTTCCGTAAGTGGTTGTTTCTCTGAATTCTTCGTCTTTGATTGCAGTCAACTGATAGTATATAGTATCCCTTGGGTTCCACTTTTTTTCGCGATTTACAACTGTGGTCTTTTATTGTCCCTGTGGGTATCATGTCTTTTCATTTCCTCTTATCAGCCAAAGATACTATATACATATTATATACATCATCTTTAATGATTCTAGCCTTTCATCATAACTCGCCTTTTAATTCTGATAATCATTTTGTACCTCGTCTTCAGGCCTTTCCTAACTTATCCCGATTTTTTAGATGGGATACCAATAGACTGCTGCATATTTCATTTCGGCCTAATATATTTTGGAAACAGGTTGTTTTTTCTAGGATTTTTCCATCCCCATACTGCATTTGAAAAATATTTTATATATCTCACGTGTAGTTTACGAGTTTTTGACAATTTCGCTTATATGATCTTAGTGGCTGGCTAATTTTCACTGTACTGGCCAATGACCACAAAAGAACTACAGTTTAAGAAATTTCACATACATTCTGAAACTCGTTTTAAATACGATTGCTTTTTCGGCATCTCTATCATTTTTAAACCCTTCCCCAGATCGAAATCCTGGCTAAAGCCTCCAAATAATGAAATTCTGACTGCTCTACTGCTCTGTATGATACTTTCAATAGTTTGTCAAAATCTGTACTCTTCATACTACTAATCCCACTCCTTTCTTCCCTACTATGTCTTCTCCACACTGACAAAAGACAGTTTAGTCCGTCTACACAGTACATCAAATTTTTACCTGTGTTAATCCCACTATTTCCATTTTTTTTCAATTTGTTTTAGTTTGGTTACTCTTTATTCTGTGCTCGTTTTTTTTTTTTTTTGAGAAACCATCTGACAGATTCATACGGCCCTGTCACCCTGTAAAAAACTTCACTTCTAACCTCATTTAACATCTTAACAGTCTATAAAACTTTATTTTCACCATATCGTCCTTTGAAAGGTCTTGTCTACTTGCGTATCTGTGTTTGTGTGTAGACATGTGCATGCTCTTGTGCGTGTTCTTGTGCATATACTCACCTTCTGGCTCTGCCTCTCAACTTGCCGCTTGCCAAATAAATACTCTCCCTCCTAACCTCTTGGGCCCTATCATACCTGCTCTTAAAACTATGCCTGAAACTTGCTTCCATCACTTCCTCATCGAAGTTATTAAACTTACTGACCACCCTGAGACTTAAAAATTACTTCCTGACATCCCTGATCATCTGTGCGCATGTGCGCGTGCATGTGTGTTCGCTTACTTATATGTGCTCGCACACTTGCGTGCGTTAGTGTGTGTATATGCACCTTCGCGTTCATACATGCCTTTAAACCATAAATACATACACCCGATTCTTGAAGTAATTCTGTGATTCACTTCCTCAAGCCAGACCCATGATGCACGCACGTCTGATGCTAAAAGTGGAAATTAGCTGCACCAAGAATTTTGCCAGGAATAGTGCTAAGGTGAAGCGAGGTTGATGGGGGTGTGGAGGAAGGTTGATGGGTGTCGGCCACAACTAAATGAAAACACTATCATCTTACACCCAGAGCTTTCAAACTAGGATACCTATTTATTTTTATTAAATGTACATAATAAGACACAATCGTAGTGAGCTGCTGCTCTATTGTATACGAGCTATACTGTGGGAATAAAAGTTAGCTATGTTTTCCTGTCATATTCTATCATACAGTATGGGTTTCATAATCATAACTAATGGATAAACCCATAAGGGCGATACAGCGCTGCATAATACAGGGTAATAAAATGTGCCCGCCTGACCTGGGAGACTTCAATAAGGAGATGAGGGTATTGTCAAGTATTTCACTACTGGTTCATGAGCTTCGACAGCTTTAAAGTTTGCTTTGATTCAAGGAAGGAGAGGATAACTGCAAGTCCATAGATGAAGAGCCTTTTACTAGAGCATCAAAGAAAGTAAATTGTAATATGTACTTATTAATGCCCTATAAACTTATATTTAATTTATATGTTGAACTGTCGTTATCTTCTTGCACGTAAAACTATTGATTAACTGGAAGGAAAGCCTTGATGCTGATGGGCATTTTATTCAGGGAATTGGAGGTAATTCCCCTTTCCTTGGATCAAACTCGATTGCCTTCCATTACCCAGGGGCTGTTTTGACCCCTATAGATTTAGCGCCTCCCCATAAAAATACTGGAATTCTGGGAAAGAAAGACACAATTAGTCTTGTTCCAACATGGGTTCGAGACCCAGCCGGTCTGTTATTTGTCTGCAATCATTTTACTACGAGTTCGTGGGTCAACACGGCTTCCTAAGGCATTTATTTAATTTCCTCAACTTTTGAACGATCTAGGCTGCCACACCTAAGTAATCACTAGGCACATAAAAGTTATTTTAGGTTTTATTGGATTTTTTGTTAATTAGCCTGAATTTACGTAATTTAACCGGCGATTACAGAAAACAAATATTTACATAGAGGTGTATGGTGAAGCAGGCAGTCAACACAAATCACATATTGATCTGCCCAAATTCGCTGAAGAATTCGCTCTATGATAACCCCCCTTCAAAGGCTCTTGATCCAAGGAACTGGACCTACCCTGGATTTTCTTTGACCAAACCTGATTGCTTTCGTGTAACTACTATAGGTTCAGCGCTTCCCAATAATAATAGTAATAATATCATTATGTACGACAAGAGGCCCAATTATTGGTGGGATTCGAGAAGAGTTTTATCACATGATACGAAATGAAACATTACACACACACAACCCGCACATATAAAAGAGAGGAGCTTACGACGACGTTTCGGCCCGACTTGGACCATTTACAAAGTCACACTGTTGAAACAATTCGCTGAGTTGCAAGTACCTGAAGACATTCGTGTTACTTTACGATAATTAAAGTGGCTACATAAGTTCTGTTAACAATTAAGGTTAGTCATCAAGGACTGGCTACATCCTCAAGCATCAGTTCTCACAATCATTTATTACTCGCTCTGAACGCTAAAATTCAGTACAATGTCAATTCCTGCATTTACAAACTATCAATTGTGTAGATTATTATACTCTTAACACAAGCGCTAAACCCAACCTAGAAGCCAGACTACAGTATTAAGACATCACTAGAAAAACAAGACAACGAGGTTACTACCTTCTTAACATTTCTCAAACTATGAAACTAAGACGGCAAGGCTAACTTTTTGTCATTTTTCAAACTATAAAACTAAGAAGACAACAAGGCTAACTTCTTGTTGTTTCTTAAACTATACAACTAAGATAATTACAAAGTGAACAGTCTGCTTGATATCCTAGCTAGCACAAACCATAGATCTCTACATTGCTATATGATTATTAGCAGGGAAGAATTAAATCCGTATGGGATCATACAATACTTGGCTTAATGAGGATAGCGCCAATTCCTTGGATCATGAGCCCTTCACCAGCATATAGGCACTTTCCTTAAAGAATTCCATGTACCATGTAATTATATTTTTATTACTTATTATCGTCTCACGAACATCGTGAATAAATTACCGTAGCATCGGCACAACATAATAAGAGATACAACTGCTTACACGTGTATCCATAAAACTACCAATCTTTTAATTTGTTGTGTGCATGTATGAGTGTATAAGAGGCCATCTGCAAATTTAGAAGATAATTTCAGTCAATCGAATGGATTAAAATCACGTCTAACAACTGAGTTATCTGCAGTTTGTATTAAATTTATAACTTTAAACCGGAAATATGTTCATTGATTCGTCAAAAAAAAAAAGAAATGCATGCGAGAGGCCCAGAGAAACTAACTTTGCAAAATGATTTCCACTAAATAGTAACCATGTCCTTAATTCAGATCTTTTGTTTCAAAACACAATCTCAACTTTTGTATCCTTACAAGAAACGTAGTTTTAAATTTTAGGTTATTACACTTGATGGAAATTACTAAAAGGCCGCCGCCGCGACGTACATACGGCCGGGAGAAACTTTTTTTGCAATTATGCTAAAATGTATAAAAAAATAAATATCCTCTCGCATATTTGTAACAGTTAATTTGACTTAGAATACATTTTGAAGCTCCAAAATTTACATAATCACTTAGTGCTGCCACGTACTACCATCCAATTACCTCATTAATATTGTGAAATATTGTAGCCTCGCCTGTGACGCCACTCTTCATGTATCTCACAATCCAGTTTAATGTAAATATATAAACAACATATTTGCCTTAAATATCATTACTGTTGAGAAACCTACGATGTATCTGTAACGTTTCTAGGAAGAAGTAAACATCAAAAGAATGTGTGAGTTGTAGAGACAAAACATAAAGTTAGGGAAAATAAAAAAAACCGCAGTAGTCCACCTTCTCGATTCTCCTACATGTGCCAAGTGACGCTATCAGACAACTGAGAATCGTTTATAGTACCTACTCATGCATAGCATGAGTAGGTACTATAAAGATAAAGTGAGAAAATACTCTCGTTTTTAAGAATGTATATTTCAAGATATGTTTTAAGCTCAATTTGTACCAGAGTTCTTATATAACAATGGAATGTTATATAAAATATTTCCTAATTGTACCAGAACTGATACAAATCAATATTAAAACAAAAACAAAGTATTTTCTTTATCTGTAGCAACAGTGAAATAATAAACCGGGAAATACAATCGCGTTAACAAATTAAGGTACCCAAAAACATTTAAAAATAAAAGCACTGTAAAATTCTTGTGACGAAAAAGAGCCAGCTTCAATTTTTACGCATCTGTAATGAAATATTTTCGTTTCAACAGAAATATTTTTCATTTTTTATACGTGCTTCCAGAAACTGAGTTTGCGCTTTGTCAAGTATTGAAATCTTTAACTGTTGCTCTTGTGTTTATTGAGGCGAATACACAGATAAATATAACAAATAATCACTAACAATTATCAAATAACAAACGTATGGCAGTTTTCATTACAAATGTCATGTAACATCTGAGTAATGTTTTCAACTTTCTTACAAAAAATATTTGGATAAAACAAATTTTAATATTATTTGCAGTTAATTTAAGTTGTACACTGTGAACTGGAGAAGTGGACAACTGATAGTTATTATTATTACAATTATAAAAAAATAGCGACAAACCAGTAAGTCATATAGCAATGGGCAAGTTAGTACGCGGAACTTTATCGACATAGGAAAAAATCCAGTTCCTAAATATGGAAGGAGAGAAAAGACCTGAGGGAGATGGAGTAAGGAAGGAGTGAGAATAGAAGAAGAGGAGGGTTAAGTGAAGGACGGAAGAAATACTGGAGGAAGAGAAGGATAAACGAAGAGGTTGAAGGATGTATGATTATACATTCATCGGTAAGTGCTAAAGCCATAGGTGTGGATCAGGCGGAGACGCAGCGAAGGGAAGAAAGGAGGCTGAGATGTAGGTAGGGATGGAGTGTGTGTGTGGAAGGGAAGGATGGAAGAGGTGTGGAAGGAAGTGTGTTATTGAGGTGCCGGGCACCAGGGAGCCTAGGTGTAGAGGGAGGCGCTACTGATGAGCACGTGTACACAGGGCAAGACCAGTGTTTACCTCGTCCCTCAACATCCTGGCCTGCGAGTTTCTCACCATCTTATTAATAGTTCCTCACTATCACTGGCAATCCAGCCTGTTATCACATCACTTGCAATTTAGCCTGTTAAGCAGTTACGGCATTCTGTAGTGGTCCACCTCCAATGAGACTGGCAGTGATAATATATATATATATATATATATATATATATATATATATATATATATATATATATATATATATATATATATATATATATATCTAGGTAGTAGGTTGGTAGACAGCAACCGCCCAGGGAGGTACTACCGTCCTGCCAAGTGAGTGTAAACGAAAGCCTGTAATTGTTTTACATGATGGTAGGATTGCTGGTGTCTTTTTTCTGTCTCATAAACATGCAAGATTTCAGGTACATCTTGCTACTTCTACTTACACTTAGGCCACACTACACATTCATGTACAAGCATATATATATATATACACCCTCTGGGTTTTCTTCTATTTTCTTACTAGTTCTTGTTCTTATTTCCTCTTATCTCCATGGGGAAGTGGACCAGAATTCTTCCTCCGTAAGCCATGCGTGTCGTAAGAGGCGACTAAAATGCCGGGAGCAAGGGGCTAGTAACTCCTTCTTCTGTATATATTACTAAATGTAAAAGGAGAAACTTTCGTTTTTCCTTTTGGGCCACCCCGCCTCGGTGGGAAACGGCCGGCGTGTTGAAAGAAAGATATATATACGTATATAACAAGTCGGCCGTCTCCCACCGAGGCAGGGTTACCCAAAAAGAAAGAAAATCCCCAAAAAGAAAATACTTTCATCATTCAACACTTTCACCTCACTCATACATAATCACTGTCTTTGCAGAGGCGCTCAGATACGACAGCTGAGAATAGTCCCTCCCAGCTGTCACTATACCAGACCCCTCCTTTAAAGTGCAGTCATTGTACTTCCCATTTCCAGGATTCAAGTCCAACTAAATCAATTAACTGGTTTCCCTGAATCCCTTCACAAAATATTACACTGCTCACACTCCAACAGCTTGTCAGGTCCCAAAAACCATTCGCCTCCATTCACTCCTATCTAACACGCTCACACATATATAATTTATTTTGGGAAAGCTGCAATGAGCAATTATAACTTTTTACATGAGGAAGGAATCAGCAGAAGAGATCATACCCTTCTCTAAACGCAATTATTCTATATAAACCCAGAGGGATCTAGAGATAATTGGTTTACAAAACTGTTTACCACTCGAGCAAACACCTTACATGACGCTCTTCAAACAAGAGCATCTCATCATGTACCAACGGCTGCATACCACCAAAATTCCATACTGTATAAACTCCGGTTTATTGCACCTCCATGATGCACTTCACATTTCAAAGCTGCCAGACAGAGCACTGACTTTTCAAACACTATTTGTTCTTCACAGAAAACTCAACAAACTTCATGCATGTTACAAACCAAATTTATAACTGCTTATACTTGCGTCGACAATTATTATAATTATATTAATAGGGAAGTCGTAAATCCGTAGGGGTCATACAGCAAATGGGGAGTGGTAGGTAACCAGGTTTGATCCAAGGAAGAGAGTAGCTCCAATTTCTTTGAACGAGGGCTTTTCAGCAGCAGCAATGCACTCCCCTTAAGAGAAACATTGACAAACTAAGGAGCTGTTCAGGAATATTATTATAATCATAATCAAACGCTAAATCCACAAGGGTCATAGCTGTTCAGGAACAGATGCTTTTTAGAAGATGAAAAATACCGTTTCGAAGATATGAGAGGCTGTAACACCATGCGGGAATACAGCACTTGGACACTTTAAATTCACATTAAGGAGGGAACACTTCCTTGACCATAGGGAGGAGATAACAGAACTGGCGTGAAAAAGTCCACAAAAACGTTGTAGGTAAAGTGGGGAGGGAAAGAACCATGGGATTTGCAGTTCTGAAGACAAGATTATTCAGTGCTAACATGGTGGTGGGTAAAGGCAAACACGTTTACTTAGAAAGGAGAATAAGTATCAGTGGGTATAAACACTAAATACTTCCCATGAAGGGCTCTCCGGGCCTGTCGACCCCGCCTTGAATCCGCCAGTGCACCTAAGTGAAAAAACACAGCATATATAAAATCCAATGAAGTTCTGCTAGCTAAGCCGTAACGAATTATTTCAACTCATTAAATGCAAAATTTTATTTTGGAAAGTAAAGCACTTAAAAATATTAAAGTGTACAAGTTTGTATTTTATGTCTATGTGACTTAAATATCTCTTTTGTAACTACCTGTTTGCGATGACAGTCATAACCTATGTCATAACATACTTGTGATGAACTATTTTAGATACATAGATCTATTTTGAAGTTTGCTTGTGTACCAGTCTCTCTCCTACTTATTTACGTGATTTTATCCAATAACAATCTTCTGTTAATAATTACTCTTACAACCTTCCGTCCAACACTTTCAACATTTTATAGCACATTCTTCACGTTGCCTATTTTAGCCTTCTCCAATTTACATTAAGTGGCACTTATATTAAATTCCACCATGCAGCTGTTACTAGCTTTAACAACCTCTTCTTACAGGAATTTCCCTATATATTTGTTTACACTTTTGTTCAATCCGAAAACATGTTGATATACTTTTAATTACTTGTGGTAAATCATTTATTAAAATAACAATATTATCAGGATAAGAACCCTAGTTTTCCACAGAGGGATGGGGGGGTAAAATTTCTTCAGGTAAGATTAAAGTGTAGAAGATTAAAATAATATTGAGAGCGGGTGCCCTCTAATTTCCACAGCATTTCATGCTGCACTCCAGTGACGTTTATAGGCTCCAGCACGCCCACACTTACACTTAGCTCTTCTTGTGACACTACACGTATATTGGTTTGCTTGAAAGCAAAATACCATCCAATAGTAAGATTGTACTGGTTGAAGCTGCACTGCTAGATCGAGCACAGTCGGGACACCGCCCTACATTACCATCTCTCATAAACTGGTTCGTGTAATCAATGAGAATACCATCATGCAGCAACACATATAACAATATAAACACACACGTTTACAAATGACAGAGGGAATATTAAAATTTTATAAAAATTAATACCACTTGAAGGCACTGAAAACTGGAGTAATAAAGTCTACGGAACTATTTCACCTTATTTCATTTACATAATAAAAGGTAACGATAATGGCATCCTGGTATTCACACACACACACGCGCGCGCGCGCAACACTTTCACCATCATTCACACCTAATCACTGTCTCTGCAGAGGCGCTCAGATACAGCAGTTTAGACGTCACTCCAAACAGCCAGTATCCCAAGCCCCTCCTTTAAAGTGCAGGCATTGTACTTCCCACCTCCAGGACTCAAATCCGGCTAACCGGTTTCTCTGACTCCCTTCACAAAATATTACCCTGCTCACACTTCAACTCCTAACACACTCACACATGCCTGCTGCATGTCCAAGCCCCTTACACACAAAACATCTTTTACCTTATCCCTCCATCCTTTCCTACGACGATCCCTACTCCTCTCCCCCTCCACTACAGATTTATACACCCTCCAAGTCATCCTATTTTGCTCCATCCTCTCTAAATGACCAAACCACCTCAACAACCCGTCTTCAGCCCTCTGAATAATACTTTTAGTAACTCCACACACCTCCTAATTTCCACACTACGAATTCTCTGCATAGACACATCTCCACTGCCTCCAGCCTCCATCTTGCTGCACCATGTACAACCCATCACACCCATATAAGACTGTTGGTACCACTATAATATCCTTTCTTCCTTGGATAACATTTGTCTCCATAGATATTTTTTTTCCTCCAATTATATATATATATATATTATATATATATATATATATATATATATATATATATATATATATATATACAATGTCGTGCCGAATAGGTAAAACCTGCGATTTTGGCTTGAATAGCAACACTCTTGCCGAAAAAGGCAAGCGAAAATTTGTGTATGCAATAATTTCGCAAAAGTCATTATAAACCTAACTAACAAAAATAAATTTCATTTTATTTGTTTATTGTTAAATTACTGTAGACTTGTCTAAAATATATTTAGTTGGATTAGTCTAAATTAAATTGAGCTTGTTATAATAAGGTTAGGTAAGTTTTCTAAGGTTCTTTTGGTACAAAATTATTTTTTTCATTAACATAAATGAAAAAATATATCTTTAAACGTATGAGAGAAAATTTTAGAAAGGACTTAATTTTTTAATAAGTTCTTGCTAATTGACCAATTTTACCTATTCGGCACGATATAATATATAGAACAATATTTTTTGAGGCCAGGCCTTGTTGGTGCTGTCATCTAAGTGAATTTGACATATATCGGAGAAAAGTACAACCTGTGAGAAACGTGACTTTCATATTTCACAACCAAGTAGATTTTATATCATGATAAGGGTATAATGTTGCCTTAACATAGATTCACTTTCAACTGCTCAGTGGTAAGACAGTTCACTGGAATACCTCTCTAAGCAGCTCCTGGGCAATGGCAACCAATTTATAAATACTTAGCAGCATTAAAAGAGGCTGGTGAGACAGAGCGGTGCCAACACTGATCAGAGCCATCTACTACCCGGCTACAAGTCTAACCTGCATGACTCATACACCACACACAAGTATACCATTCGTAAAATACAAAGATTTCATTACCTGAGTGAAGAAGGAATATAGCAGCCTGAGTTTAGTTCGTAGCGTTGGTCGTTAGTAGCATCGTTGGTAGCGTCGCTGGTAAGTCATTGCGGGTCGCTCTGAGACACCTCCTCACTAATATGGCCTACATAATATTCAGCACTCAACTTTAAGTTTTGGTTCACTTTTCTGCTGACAATGTTTTCTGAGTGAGGCTTACAATGATGCAGGACGGTGTTGCAGGGCTAACGCTCGTCACATGGGTGGTCAGCCAAGCCAGGGTACCACCAGCGAGGACACTACCATCCACACTACCCTGTACCCTGATACTCAGCTACCCAACGTGTGTCACTAGAAATTCCAGAGGTGTGAGATCTTAAAGAACCATCATCGCGCATGCGTCGAGGAGCCAGTCAGCGAAAAAGTATGTCAAGAACTTCGAAGTTTTTGAAATACAAAATGTTAAGTTAGTTTGTAACTGCTACAAGCATAAATTGCTTGATAAAAATTAAGACGCATACGCACTGTATGCAGCCTATGTAAGCACAAACCCTAGTGATACAGTACACCAAATAAAACCGGCGTGTCCTGGTGGGAGTTATACACACAAGCTTTTAATAGCTTAATATTTACATTTTATTCAAACTTTGATAAGATGGATTTCCAATGAAACCAAACGTGAAGGAGCTGATAAGACTTGGATTGCTTGTTCCTTGATACGAGAAGCACAGAAGCACATGCTGTCAGTGCCCACAGCGTGATCCCAAGTATATATATCCTGTGGTCAACGAACTCCCAGTTCGATTTAAAGCTATATGGAAACTCTCCGAAGTAGAAAAAATAATGCACTGAACAGCTAAAAATACTTTAGATGATTGCTTTTGGATATTCATTACATAGGGTCTCTAAAGTTAACTATGTCGCAAGTGCATCCTTACGCTACAAGGTCATAGCAGTACTCGTAGGGACACTCAATATTACATAGTTAAATCTGAAACAGTGTTAAGGTGGGCAGCGAGCGGTGGTAAAATTACACGGTGGTGGTCGGTGTGATGGCTGGCAAGGAGGGGCTCCTTGCCTCATGCCAACCAGGCTCCCCACTCTCTAACTTGCATTTACTTCCAATCACCTCCAACAACATGAACATTTCTTGAAGAAATTATGTAACATCTCCAACGTTTGTTTATATTGAATAATACGTTTATTAATGAAACATGCCAAAATTACCCAAGTATACTCCAGGTACTGCAACCCGTCCTCAGCCTTGCAAGTTACCCGTCCTCAGCCTTGCAAGTTACCCGTCCTCAGCCTTGCAAGTTACCCGTCCTCAGCCTTGCAAGTTACCCGTCCTCAGCCTTGCAAGTTACCGTCCTCAGCCTTGCAAGTTACCGTCCTCAGCCTTGCAAGTTACCGTCCTCAGCCTTGCAAGTTACCCGTCCTCAGCCTTGCAAGTTACCGTCCTCAGCCTTGCAAGTTACCGTCCTCAGCCTTGCAAGTTACCGTCCTCAGCCTTGCAAGTTACCGTCCTCAGCCTTGCAAGTTACCCGTCCTCAGCCTTGCAAGTTACCCGTCCTCAGCCTTGCAAGTTACCCGTCCTCAGCCTTGCAAGTTACCCGTCCTCAGCCTTGCAAGTTACCCGTCCTCAGCCTTGCAAGTTACCCGTCCTCAGCCTTCAAGTTACCGTCCTCAGCCTTGCAAGTTACCCGTCCTCAGCCTTGCAAGTTACCGTCCTCAGCCTTGCAAGTTACCAGTCCTCAGCCTTGCAAGTTACCCGTCCTCAGCCTTGCAAGTTACCCGTCTTCAGCCTTGCAAGTTACCAGTCCTCAGCCTTGCAAGTTACCCGTCCTCAGCCTTGCAAGTTACCCGTCCTCAGCCTTGCAAGTTACCCGTCTTCAGCCTTGCAAGTTACCCGTCCTCAGCCTTGCAAGTTACCCGTCCTCAGCCTTGCAAGTTACCAGTCCTCAGCCTTGCAAGTTACCCGTCTTCAGCCTTGCAAGTTACCCGTCCTCAGCCTTGCAAGTTACCAGTCCTCAGCCTTGCAAGTTACCCGTCTTCAGCCTTGCAAGTTACCAGTCCTCAGCCTTGCAAGTTACCCGTCCTCAGCCTTGCAAGTTACCCGTCCTCAGCCTTGCAAGTTACCCGTCTTCAGCCTTGCAAGTTACCCGTCCTCAGCCTTGCAAGTTACCCGTCTTCAGCCTTGCAAGTTACCCGTCCTCAGCCTTGCAAGTTACCCGTCTTCAGCCTTGCAAGTTACCCGTCTTCAGCCTTGCAAGTTACCCGTCCTCAGCCTTGCAAGTTACCCGTCCTCAGCCTTGCAAGTTACCCGTCCTCAGCCTTGCAAGTTACCGTCTTCAGCCTTGCAAGTTACCGTCTCAGCCTTGCAAGTTACCGTCTTCCCGCAGTCCTCCTCAGCCAAGTTACCCGTCCTCAGCCTTGCAAGTTACCGTCCTCAGCCTTGCAAGTTACCCGTCCTCAGCCTTGCAAGTTACCGTCCTCAGCCTTGCAAGTTACCCGTCCTCAGCCTTGCAAGTTACCCGTCCTCAGCCTTGCAAGTTACCCGTCTTCAGCCTTGCAAGTTACCAGTCCTCAGCCTTGCAAGTTACCGTCTTCAGCCTTGCAAGTTACCGTCCTCAGCCTTGCAAGTTACCCGTCCTCAGCCTTGCAAGTTACCGTCCTCAGCCTTGCAAGTTACCCGTCTCAGCCTTGCAAGTTACCGTCTTCAGCCTTGCAAGTTACCAGTCCTCAGCCTTGCAAGTTACCCGTCTTCAGCCTTGCAAGTTACCCGTCCTCAGCCTTGCAAGTTACCCGTCCTCAGCCTTGCAAGTTACCCGTCCTCAGCCTTGCAAGTTACCCGTCCTCAGCCTTGCAAGTTACCCGTCCTCAGCCTTGCAAGTTACCCGTCCTCAGCCTTGCAAGTTACCCGTCCTCAGCCTTGCAAGTTACCGTCCTCAGCCTTGCAAGTACCCGTCTCAGCCTTGCAAGTTACCCGTCCTCAGCCTTGCAAGTTACCGTCCTCAGCCTTGCAAGTCCTCTCGCCTGATCACTCTCAGCCTTGCAAGTTACCCGTCCTCAGCCTTGCAGTTACCCGTCCTCAGCCTTGCAAGTTACCCGTCCTCAGCCTTGCAAGTTACCGTCCTCAGCCTTGCAAGTTACCGTCCTCAGCCTTGCAAGTTACCCGTCCTCAGCCTTGCAAGTCACCCGTCCTCAGCCTTGCAAGTTACCCGTCCTCAGCCTTGCCAGTTACCGTCCTCAGCCTTGCAAGTCACCCGTCCTCAGCCTTGCAAGTCACCGTCCTCAGCCTTGCCAGTTACCCGTCCTCAGCCTTGCAAGTTACCGTCCTCAGCCTTGCAAGTCACCGTCCTCAGCCTTGCAAGTCACCGTCCTCAGCCTTGTCAAGTTACCGTCCTCAGCCTTGCAAGTTACTTCCGTCCTCAGCCTTGCAAGTTACCCGTACTCAGCCTTGCAAATTACCGTCCTCAGCCTTGCAAGTTACCCGTCCTCAGCCTTGCAAGTTACCCGTCCTCAGCCTTGCCAGTTACCGTCCTCAGCCTTGCCAGTTACCCGTCCTCAGCCTTGCCAGTTACCGTCCTCAG